>SATY01000891.1:0-15995 GCA_004335155.1 Ascochyta viciae
AGATAATTTAGCTACTACAGGAGTGCGCACTCTCTGTTAATTAACAGCCCTAAAACAATTAGTAAGGTTATTTTATTAGATTTCTCTGCAGTCTCTATCACCCTCTAAACCTTAATTAATTAGTTTAGGAGTGGCATCTAGAGTAAATAATTTAGTTGTTTCTAGTTAATTAGCACAGATTCTTAAGTAATTACTAGCCTTATTTTCTCTTTGTGCTGTTTCTGTGCTCTAATTCTCTTAATTACTAGGCAGGCTAGCTACAGTGTCTGTTAATCTAGATAACTTACCCCCTAAATTTCTGTTAGGGTCTAAACTAGACTAGATATCCATTTGTTTAGGTATAATTACCTTATAACCTAGATCTTAGATTTCTCTATTATAAAGGATCTCTACAAACTTAGTAGCTTAATTAATTTCTATCTCTTTATCTAGAATGCCTTAAAAAAAGGTCTTTTTATTAAACACAACGTCTCTAGGTGTAATAACTTAATTAAGTGTAGGTACCTATATTTAGTATATGTTAGATGCAACGTATCTAACTAAATAACTAATATATCCCCTTAGGTTAACTTTAAATCCTTATTAATCCCTACTAGCTAATTAATCCTTATTAAGAGGATAAGCTCCGCACTTATAGGCATATATCCTGCTCTAATCTAGTTATAGATTAGTAGTTCTATGCCTAATCTCTGCTAGTTTGAACTATCTAAAGTATTGTTAAAACTAACTATCTAGTACCTTATTTAGTAATTAATAGTTTTAATGTTACAACAAGTAGCAAAGCTAGGGCCAAGGCAGGCATGTGGCAGCGACCACCTCTAACCTGGTTGGCAATAAGTACTGTTCTGGCCACGTTATCACCATTAGAGTAATTATTCGTACCTTTTAGTTGTTGTGGCTAGGTGGGCAGAGTCTATTCCTAACATAATGATCACTCTGATGCCTAAAGCGGCGTGGGTTTGAGTCTGGGTGACGCCTCAGTCACATGACAGGCCAGATCTATACGGATCTCAGGTTCAGCCAAGCTGGCAGGAAGCTGAAGCACGGCCACAAGGCAGAGCCACGGGTGACAAAAGTTAACGTGAGCTAATACGCTGTAAGCCAGGATGTGCTGTTGCTGCTAGAAGGTCTAGTACTTATCCTTAGTGCCTGAGGACAGGCACCTAAGGGGGGGCTATTGTTACAACGAGTAGCAAAGCTAGGGCCAAGGCAGGCATGTGGCAGCGACCACCTCTAACCTAGTTGGCAATAAGTACTGTTCTGGCTACGTTATCACTATCAGAGTGATCATTCGTACCTTTTGGTTGTTGTGGCTAGGTGGGCAGAGTCTAGTCCTAACATTTAAGTAGAAGATAGACTTATACTATGCAAGTAAGCCGCTACGCTTATTATCTCTAGCTAGAGTTAAGCAGGTAGGTTAGCTCCTAACCTTATTTTAATTAATTTAGTTATTAATTCTTGTTCTACTTTCTTTGCTAATCTATTTAGTTTGTAAGTGTATGGAGGAGAGGTTACTATTATAATCTCTTGTTTATGTGCCTATTTTTTGTATCTAGATCTACCTCTCTAGGGTCTAGTAGCTAAATTGTTATCCTAATAGATTTTGACTATATCTAACTTGTATTTCTGCTTAACCTATTTAGTGAATCCTGTAATGATCCTTATTATCTCACTAAGAGTCTTAGATTAGAGATTGTTTTGTTAAACAGCTTTCTAGAGTGATCTTCTTTAATCACTAGTGCCTACTCCTTGTTGAGCCTTCTAGTTGGCATGTTGAATAGATCCTAGGATATACAATAGAAAGGACGTAGTAATCTTTCTCTTAGTCTATAAAAGATTACCTAATAGGAGTGTGTAGTTAAGCATTGCTAACAATCTATCCTCTTTGTTCCTTCTATCTGAACATTCTGAGCAGATTGAACTAGGTTTTAGAGAGCCTTTAATCCTAGGTATCTAGATTAATAATGCTATAGTTGCTCTGTGCTAGATTAGGTTTAATTAATTGTAGATGATTTTACAGCTTAGATAGTAGAAGGCAAAGAATAACAACTAATCTTGTTGTATTTAATAAAGACAAGGTTATAAGCAGAGTGTAGGGTAGCTATAATTATGTAGTTCTTAAGTAATCTATATCTAAGAGTGTTGTTAAGTCCTATGTACTAGAGTCCAACCTTCTTAAGCTTAGCTTTAGATATAATATTGACATAGAATCTATTAACTATTAGGCCCTAAGGCAAGGTGCACTAAAAGATAAGGTAACAACACAAGTAGTAATAATATAATTAGCAACAGAGATGTATAATTAACTGTAGACTGTTTAATGCTAGGCATTAATCTAGTACAAGGGACTATTTATACTAGGCTTAACCTAGAACAGGTTACTCTGTAACAACCTTCTAAGGCGTTAGCTATTAGGCTAACATTATCCCTCTTCTTAGATTAATTGCCCTAATTAATTAAACGTTAGACTATTAGGCCCTAGTATAGAGTATTGTAGAACATTGTAGTCTATTATAGTGTATTCTAGAACAGTATTAACTACCTTGTCTTAATTAACTAGAGGCTTAATATTCTACCTTTACCTAGGCGTGCGCCTCTCTTCTTTCTCTCTTACCTTTACTGTTAAATTCGCTAGTAAGGGCACAGCCGCCCTAGCTGCTAGCAGAGTAGTATATATTAGGTTACCCCTTATTAATTTAGTCTATTACTCCTACACTCTACTACCTTTTTTAGTAAGTTTCTCTAGAATTCAACTTCTTACCTTTTCTTCTCTTAGCTCCCCTTCTAGGGCATTATGCGCCATTATAGCGCATATTAGCTAAGATAGGTCTTTTAAGATAAAGAAGGGTCTTTCTAAACTCTTTTAGCACTAACTAGTGTATAGCAGACTATTTAGCGCTGTTTTAGGCTATATTAGCCTAAGTTAGCACTGCATACACTCTTTCTATCTATTATAGACTTTACTTACGCATCTAACAATATAGCTAACTATTGTATTACTTCTTTCTACGTCTGTGTTTACTGCATTACCTTCTTTAGTACTGCAAAGTGTTATGTAGGTAGCAAGATTAGCTACTACTTCCCTCCTATTACTAATAAGAATTGTTAGATCTACAAGGCTTAGCTCTTTAAGCTTAAGTCTAGGGACAGTGTCTAGACTATAAGGTGCTAGAGGTGTTTCCTTATTAACTCTAACTGTTTTGCAGTATATTTAGGAGTTTTAGGCTATTTTAGTGTATACTAACACATTGTAGCTCCCTAAGGAGCACTATAAGCACCTTCTAGCTATTTAAGGTTACCTTTGCAACTATGCCTCCCTAAACTATACTAACAGCAAAAAGGAGCTTAATCTAAGCTGCCTTGCTAAGATCTATTGTCCTCTAGCCAAGTTAATTGCAGGGTAAGCCTTTCTACCTCCTTATAAGGCATTCTAAGCTATTATAGCATATAACTAACCCTTTCTAGCAAGTTTAGCCCTTTTGCTAAAAAGCTGTACCTTTACTCTAGTGCAACTTATTTATCTGCTAACCTAATTACTAATGTCTAGCCTATTAGTTGTAAGCGCGACAAGGCAACTCTCTAGGCAAAGGTTAAGGGTTAGAAGTGCAAGTTAGAGGCTTAGGTTACTACAAAGCTCTTAACCCCTACTAAGAAGGTAAGTTTACCTCCTTTTTAGCTATTCTAAGCTATTATAGCGCATTCTAACACATAATAGGCTAAGGGCACTATTGTTAACACTAAATTAAGGGAATTATCTAGTTAGGCTGCTTACTTGCAGGTTAAAATCGCAGCTTTAGAGGCTAAGAGAGATAATGCTACTAGTAATGCTAAGGGTTAGCTAACTAAGTGTATTAGGTCTAAAGAGAAGAAGCACAAGAAGCTTCTTGCTTATACTACTTTCTTATAATTTGCTAGTAGATATAGTAAATAACTTTGTAGTATTCTTAGACATTTTATAGTGTTCTAGGCTATAATACTATACCTAGGGTACTTTAAGATACCTACTGCCTTTGTAGCTTTTAATAATATATAATAACCTCTTCTTCTACATTCTTAACTATATTAGACTATTATAGGCAATTATAGCGCACTTTGTTCTCTGTTAGTATCTAAGTGCTATTAAACACTAAAAACCTATAGGAAAAAATAGTAAAAGTAACTTTAGATTTCTTTTTGTCTAACTTAGAGATTTCTAATTCTTTCAGCTACTAGGCCTGACTATCCCCCTTTTTTTTAGGGGGCCAACCTAGCTGCCTTTTGCTAGTCTTTAAGGTTTGTTGTCTTTTTAAGAGGATTTTCTCCTTATCCTAGAACTCTTTAAGGGCGTTAAAGGAGATGTTTACTCTAGGCTTCTATACATTCTCTTTATTGCTATACCTAGCCTGTTTTATATAGTATAGCTATTATCCTTTATTATCTTAGCTTCTTTTAATAATTCTTTCTACATCCTATATATTATTACTAAAGGTGTGAAGTGTGTTTATAATCTGTTAGTCTAGGTGTAGAATTATCCCTTTAGGATTAAAAGGTTCTAAGAGGGACACATAAAACACTAGATAGACACTTTTTAGGCTAAGTAGGTCTACTTTAAATAATGTTAGCCTAATCTAGACTACTATACAGCCTAGTTTAATATACTTTTAATCTAGTTTCTACTTTAGTCTTGTAGACTTTATGTAGTAGTTTAAGACTATAACTTTGTCTCTTATACTAAATAGTATTAGTAGCCTGCTCCTGTTCTAATATGCCTCCTAGTAAGTATTTGTACTAAGTATTTTCTTCTTGCACTCTCTCTGCAATGTAAGTACCTTAGTTGCAACTTGCAACCTAAGGGGCGACTGTCCCTACCTAAGGAGCATACTAGGCTAGTCTACCTCTCTAAGAGCCATTCTATAGTTTGCTTTAAACAGGGTAGTCTTTATAGTGGCGTAGAGGCTATTATTATATACAAATTCTACAACTAAGATCTATATTACCTAATTATCCTGCTCTAGGGAGTAATAGCATCTTAGGTACTGCTTTAGAGTTTAATTCTGTCTTTCTGTCTATCTATTAGTCTGTAAATAATAAGTAGACAACAATATCCTTCTAGAGTTTAAATAGTGTTAGAAGGTTCTCTAGTAACCTACATTTATTAGGGGACCTTAATCTAAGATAATACGTTTTAGAACTCTATAAAGTTAGATTACTTCTCTTATTTAGGCCTGTGTAAGGTTAACTCTATTCTAATCTCCTCTTGCTAGAACGTAGTGTGCTATCTTTGTTAATTAGTATATAATTACAAGTATTGCATTATACACTACTCTAGCAAGCTTGCTTAGAGGCAACTCTGTAATAAAATCTATTGTTGCTTCTTTCTACAGCTTATCTAGCAGTAGTAAAGGTGTAAGCAATCTACATAGACTGTGTTATGCTAGAGTTAATTTCTTACAAGGCACACATTCCTAGTAGTACTAGCTAATATCCTCTCTTATGTTCTTCTACCTATATTAGTGCTAGAGCTTTTTAAGTGTCCTTCTTGCGCTAAAATATCCTGTAAGTAGGCTGTTATAGCACTCTTGTAGTGCTGCTGCCTTTTCTTTAGACGTAGTGAGGTGCTTTATACCTAACTAAGCTAATATGCCTTGTTCTAGGTTATTCTAACCTGCCTCTAAACTAGAATTATCTAACTGACTTTCTGTGTCTAGTTCTATACTAGTTTCTTCTTAAGTAGGCTAAAATTCCTTAGGAGCGCGTCTATTAGCTTTCTAGAATTCCTTTATAGCTAACTTAATTTCTAGCAATATGTCCTTGTGTTTAGCAGCCCTTGTTTGTACTACTAACACCTAAGTAGTGTAGTTCTCCTTCTTTAAGAGTAGATCCTTTAGTAGTTGTACAAAAGCTTTGTTATATTTCTAAGATAGTTTTTGTGCTTCTACTATGTAATCTAGCCTTTGTAATAGCCTATCTGCTAGATTTGTACTCCCTAGTCTATAGTTTAGAATAAAGTTATACTAACTTAGTACTAAGTACAACTTAACCTGCTAATAGTTTAGTACCTTAGTTTCTATAAACTATTTTAGGTTTATAAAGTCTATAAGGATCTTAAAGTAGATTCCTAAGAGGTAATACTGCTAGTGCTTCACACCTTGCACTATAGCTAGCAATTCTTAGTTATAGGTGTTATAGTTGTACTTTGCTTAGATAAGTTTGTGTAAGTAGAAGTTAACTAGTCTCTATTAGTCCTTGTTGTCCAATTCTAGGCTATTCTAGCTTAAGATACCTAAGATTGCACTACCTAAGGCATTAACCTCTAGTCTTGTTAGTCTCTCCCTCTTAAAGTGGGCAAGTATAGGTACCTCTAGAAACGCGTCTTTTAAGTACCTTACTACCTCTTTTGCCTCTTTTAGCAAATCTAGGCATTAACCTTTCTCTCTTCTTATAGCTGGCCCGCCCTAGACTTACCCTAGTAACTTTTTTATTAATATAGTTAGAAGTAGCACAATATAGCTAAACCCTATACTAAACCTTTTATAATAGTTTATAAAACCTATAAACACACAGATGTTGCGCATAGTAGCTAGTACTAGCTAGTCCTAGATTGTTTTAACCTATTCTAGGTTAATACTAACCCCTTTAAGAGATACTATGTATCTAAGGAACTTTGTGTATTGTGTGTGCTATTTACACTTTAAAAGCTTTATAAATAGCTTTGCTTTGCGCAATCTTGTTAGGACTTCTTTAACATGTCTAATATGCTCCTCTTCTGTGTTTAAGAAGATTAGGATATTGTCTAAGTAGATAATACATGTTATGTTAACTAACTCTACTAAGGCTTTGTTTATATACACCTAGAATTAGGCAGGTGCGTTAGTAAGTCTAAATAGTATTACTATATACTTAAAATAGCTATACCTTGTCCTAAAGGCAGTCTTTTATTTATCTCTCTTCTTAATTCTAATCCTGTAATAAGCGTCTCTAATATCTAGCTTAGTATATACTTTTGCTTAGGACAGACGCTCTAGGAATTCTGCAATTAAGAGTAATAGATAGCAATTCTTTATAGTAATCTTATTTAGGCCTTAATAATCTACATAAAGCTTTAGAGTGCTATTCTTCTTCTTTGCAAAGGGGATAAGTGCTCCTACTAGGGATTTTAATTAGGTTATCTAACCCCTAGCTATAAAATTAGCTATGTACTTTTAAAGTACTACTAATTCTGCCTCTAATAGTCTATACAGTAGCTAGTAGAGAGGCGCAGCTTCCTCTTTAATGTTAATTACTAGATTATTTAAGCTGTGCTTAGTAAGCTCTTTTAAACTATCTTCTAACACTATATTAGCGTATTTGTAGTATTATAGAGGAAGGTTAGTCCCTTTAGGTCCTTCTATTCTACTCTAACCTACAAAGTTAACTGTGCACATATATATATCTATCTACTGTTAAGTCTTACATAGTGCATTTAAAGTCTTTAGCATCCTTAGTTACTATCTTTTAGAAACTAGCCTAATCTTTAGCTTTGTTTCCTTTAAATAACATACGCTGGCTCGCGTAGTTCACCTTAGGTTAACATTAGTTAATTTAGAGTAGACCTAAGTATATTTTGTACTTTCTTAGGTCTATAACTATAAATAGTATTTTACTAGATTCTTTCTTTCCTTATAAGTCTGTAATAGTAGTCTTAACTATTGTAGTACTATAAACTAGTATACTACTCCTATCTACCCCCTTAGCTAAAACCTAGGGTAAGGGATTAACTTAGAGTCCTTGCTCCTTTGCTACTACTGCTAATAGCAGGTTTAGTTAGGAACCTCTGTCTATTAGGGCCTTAAATAGGCCTAAACACCCTACTACAGCTTTAACTGTTAATAATTAAGCTAGTTGTAGGTACAACGTGTTATAGAGGGTACTAAGATCCTTGCTTTTTATTAGGTAGGAAATATAAGCAAGAAGGTGTAGATCTACCTCTTCTGCCCCTTGCCTTTTCCAAGGTCTAATCTGTCTTTAGATTTCTTAGATTGTTCTAGATTTAGGCAGTTAGGTTAGTAGTGTTCTAGCTCCTCACAACCCTAACAGACTACTTTTAGATTTCTTATTTTTAGGTTCCTACCTTTAGTACGCTTGTGGTTATTATAACCTAAACCTCTCTCCTTTAACTATTTAGGGGTCTCTTTAGATCCCTCTTTGCTCTTAGATCTATTCTTTACATTCTTATATTCCTTCTAGGGCTTTTTGCCCTAATAGTTCTTAAAAGAGGTCCTTTAGCAGAAAATCTAGTTAGCAGCCTCTTCTACCTGCGTAAGAGTCTCTCTTCTCTCTAGAGAGTACATAAAGAGCTGCTTCTAGACATCTTTAAGCAATGCATAGATGTATCTTATTACTTATAGTGCTAGGCTATAAGTGTTGCTTAACTCCTTCTAGTAAGGCCTTATATTATCTAACAGATCTGTTAGGTTACTATAAGTAAGCATACAAGCCTTGCTTAAGGCCTTATATACCTACTACCTTCTCTCTAAGAGAGTACTAAGGGAACCTAGTATAACTGCTTTTATAGTTACCTAGGTTAGTGCCTACAACAAGGACAACTATAGCTAATTAGCTTAATACGCCTTCTATAGACTCTTTATAGCTTTAAAAAGTATTATGCACTAAAATTAACCTTCTGCACTTCTTATAGGAAGTTAGCAGGTAGTCTTTTAAAGTATTATTTATAATTGTGCTTCTAGTAGTTATAGTCTATATAGCTGCGCTTTGCAAATACGTGTAGCAGCTTTAGGCGTAGTAAGCCTACTATTAATACTATTAGGGCTATAGTAGCAAGTTAGATACTACTATAGGTAGTTTGCAACGCATTTATGTTGCCTATAAGATATTTAGCCTATGCCTCTTAGAGGTGTGCTACTCTCTTAAGCTTTATAGCTTTCTTATGCTAGGCTTCTAACTCTTGTAGCTTCTAGTCTACTTTGTTAACTAACAGGACATCTTGTGCCACTATAGCCTAATATAGCCTATTTAGCCTTATGCTAGATAGCGGAAGCTAGATCTAGGGCTTATTTAACGTGTTGTTAGACATTGTACGCTAAGTGCCTCTAGACGCTTTATTCTAGAGCTCCTTAGGCCTTATTATAGAGGATTTGCCTACAGATGCAAAGGGAGTTCCCTCTCTTAGCTCTAGGGTTGATTCTTTTACTTAGGGTTAGAGTGTAATACTTATTATAGGATTCCTCTACTTTATCTCTTAGTGTGAGATTAAATAGAATGTTAGGCCCTAAGGCAAGGTGCACTAAAAGATAAGGTAACAACACAAGTAGTAATAATATAATTAGCAACAGAGATGTATAATTAACTGTAGACTGTTTAATGCTAGGCATTAATCTAGTACAAGGGACTATTTATACTAGGCTTAACCTAGAACAGGTTACTCTGTAACAACCTTCTAAGGCGTCAGCTATTAGGCTGACATTAACTACCTTAATGTCTTTAAGTAATAGATCCTTAGTTTTAGGTCCCTTTTCTCTATTAAGAAAAGCTTTAATTAATTAATCTCCCTTTCCTAAGACAGGGAGTGACTAAGTACCTGCTTTAACAATCTCTCCTAGATCAGCTCTCTTGAATGTTCTCTTAATTAGAAGTTTCTAATTATTAACAAGGTGTACTGCTCTACCTCTATTAAAGATAGTACTTATTAACAATAGATAAGCAGAGTATGCAGTACTATAAACTCCTTCTTAATTAGTAATAAGGTCTAATAGGTTGATAAGAGCTGCTGCTATTGATCTAGGAAATTTGTTAGTGCTATTGTTAGCAGATTTAGCTGATCTAGATAATCTAGAGGTTCTAGAGGTTCTAGAGATCTATCTAGATTACTTAACTTGTTTTCTAAGATTGTTCTATTCTTGTTTAGCGTAATTTTCTTTAATCTTAGATTTAGCTATTTTAGTAAGGGTTATCTTTAGTCTGTCTAATACTATTGATCTAGTAATCGCAACTTAGAGTCAATTATAAGCAATAGGAAGCTAGTAGTACGCTCTACCTAGTTAGCAGAGGCACTTGTGCTTTAGGGCACCTGCTCTCTGCTTATTCTACTAGTTTCTAGATAATCTGCTAAAGGTTGTGTAAACTCCTAATCCCTTCCCTTTAGGTTAACTAATTGCTTATTTCTAAAGCATAAGGGAGAAACCCTTTGTAACTTTGTCTAAAGTTAGAGTAGTCTTATCTAGAGCTGATTTCATTGTAATTAATTGTTTTATAGATTAGGACTATTTAGGAGCTAGTTTTACTAATACTAAATCTAGAAAATTAGTGATTGCTAGTTGTCTGCTAATATCTAGGATAGAGTAAGTCTTATCTTTTCTATAGAGAATTTGCTATTTATTAAACTACTTATCTAGAGTTATCCAACCTAATCTAGCTTTCTCTAGGTAAGCTTAATATTGTTGTCTTAAAAGGTTGCTTGTGTTATACTTAGTTAGAGCAAGATTGTTCTTTAGTAATTAAACAAGTACTTAACAAGTAACTTTCTTATTGTTAAGCAATTTAAGAGTGATTAAGGCTAGGAGGTTAGGAGATACTGTCTTGTTGATCTAATCTTAAATGTTAGTAAGTTTAGCTACTTTCCTTGTCTATCTGGCTGTTTCTATCTTGTATTTCTAGACTTCTTCTAGATGCTCTACAACTAGCAGTTTGTAGGTTTCTTTTATAGCTTTAAAAGCTAAGTTAGTAATTCCCTTAGTTTAAACTAGTTTCTTTAGATAAGAAGGATAGACTAGCTCCTGCTTATCTATTAGATCTACGTTACCTGCATCTAGATTAATTTGATCCTAGATAGCCTTGTCTTAGGCGTGAAACTCTAGCTAAGTGTACTAGTTTAGCCAGTCTAATCTAGATTTGAGCAGGATTTGCCTAGTACTAATCTTTTCTTTAGTATCTATAGCAGTAGGTTTAGTTTGTAGTAAAGAGGTTTAGTATAAGTTTTAATTATATCAACAAAGTCCTTAGCTATACTAAGTATGTAGGGAGAATCTTCCTCTCTAGTCTATAACGCTAGGCTCATAACTATAATTATTAAGAGACTTAAGAGATAAACCATTAATAATTAAGAAAGAGAGATTAAATTCTGCTATAGATCTATTAGTTTAACCTAATTGTTTATATATCCTCAATCTAACGCTAGTGACTTAGCGCATCTAGATTTAGATTACAAAATCAGTAATCCTAATTAGATAATTACTAATCTAAGCGGTATTTACCGCGACAACAGCTTAGTTACACACCTATAGCACTAGAACTAAGTAAGGGAAGGCTGTAGAGCTATGTTGTTAGAAAGCGTATATATAAAATCTAGCAACTTAGCATTATTAATATGTGTAGGCAAAGGAGGCATAATAATAAAGAAGTAAAGTAGAAAGTGTGTAGAGTGTAGGTAGAGTGCAGATAAGGAAGAAGAAGTTAAGGTATCTACTCTTTATATACTGCAACTCTCTTACCTTTATCTACTGCCTAACTAATGTTCTGCTACCTTACTGCCTATTTTCTAAATAATTGAACGCCTATACTTTATATAGTTAGCAAGGAATAATGCGCGCCTAATAGGACACTTGCTATACATCTACAAAGTCCCTAGCCTAAAGCAAACAACAACTAACTTTATAATAAAGGTATAGCTAACACTATATAACTAGCAGATTAACTCTTATAATAAGACTAATCTAAATATAAGGTAACATCTTTAGGTATTGTTACAATAAAACTACCTATATATAGCCTGCTGCCTTAGGCCTACTTATACAGAAGTAAGACAGTTTCTAGGCACTAACTAGATACTCTATAAGGTACCTCTTAGGTAAAGGTAGTAATATGTTAAACTAAACTACTGCAGTAGTTAAGCAAATAGTCTACACCTCTAGTAACTACAGTTGTTTAGATTAAGGGTAATAATAACTCTATAGAGCTTATAGACAAAGGGCTTAGACACTTAAGAAACTTATAGGGGACAAGTTGTTACACTAAAGTAGCCTAGAGCAGCATGCTACTACACTTATTACTAGCTCTTAGGTAATTGTAATCTCTAGACTTAGAGTAGTAGTACTCTACAAGGGCTGTAGTGCAGCAATAGGTACTCTCTATAAGGAGAACCTGCTATAAACACTATATAGTTTGTTCTATATCCCTTTTTACTATGCTTCTAGAGGCTAAGGCTACTGGACTATAAGCACTAGATCCTTAAGGGGACTAGAGTAAGGCTGCGGAAACCCTGCAGGGCAGTACTAGCTAGACACTTGTTTAGCAATCTACTAAACTATTACCTAACTCTCTAAAAGTCTTAACTACAGGTTTTAGAGTTAATAATCCTACGGGATTTATAGGTGTAGTTACCTAGTAAGTAGTAAACTAGTGCTAGTTGCACTCTATAAAGAGTTGTTTATGCTAATATAACTAATAGATTTAAGCACCTACTAATAAGTAAACTAGCTTTCTCCTAACTATTTTCCTCTTACTTTAGAGGTTTTTTTAGAGTTTGAACCAGCACGTATTAGTATATAGGGTTTAGCAGTCTAGAATAGACTATAAGAAGAGAGGGAGCTATTATTAGAGGCTTCCTACCTTAGATATACTAACCCTTAGGAACACCTTAGAGTAACTATAGTTACTCTTTAGAGCCTACACACACGTATATATTCCCTTAAATCCTTAGAAGCTTAACCCCTAAGAATTTGTCTCTTATCTTATCTAATACTATACGTTTTGTCTTATCTCTTGCCTGCCTACAGTGCCCTCACAAGAATTAATATAATCTAACTAGCTAGATCTCTCTTAGATCTCTTAGATCTCTTAGATAAGTTAGATCCTCTATTACCTAATGTACTCTATATCTACTACTAGTCTGTGCAGCTTCTACTCTACACCTACTACTAGTCTATGCAGCTCTTATCCTGCCTCTACTCCTGCTATATATAGAGCCTACTCTATACCTACCTCTACTATATATAGACTCTACCTAACCCTAACCCTCTTAGCAGGAGGTTAGCGTAGGTAGGAGCTAGGTAGAGCTATGGTAGCTTACGTAATATACCTAATCCCTACCT
Organism: Ascochyta viciae; assembly: GCA_004335155.1. Classification (NCBI taxonomy): domain Eukaryota; kingdom Fungi; phylum Ascomycota; class Dothideomycetes; order Pleosporales; family Didymellaceae; genus Ascochyta; species Ascochyta viciae. The sequence goes on from SATY01000891.1 coordinate 13,065, forward strand.
AGGCTGTACCTATTTGCTAGCGTAGAAAGAGTATTTAATTAGTAAAAGAGTTAATTAAGTTTCTTATCTTATTATTATAGTAAAAAATTACATCTATATACCTATAGTATTAGGATTAATCGCTAAGATTTCTAGAGAGGTAAATTGTAGTTTAGAATTATAATCTATAATAATCTATAATAAGTTACATGTTCTAATCTATTGCTTATGTAATAATTAATCTTTACTGCAATAGTACTACATACTAAGTAAAACGTAATATAGCTATCTTTTATCTATAAAACTTTAATATTATTTAATATTTACTCTACACAATCTCTGTATGCAACTATAAGATATCAAAAATAAGAATTTCTTTTTTACTTAGCCCTATTCAAGCAAGGTACTAGCAAATTAGTAGTTAGGTAGGTAACTGCTAGCAAATAATTGCTATTGTATATTTTTGTACTTTTGCTCTCTTATAACCTTCCTCTACAGTATGTGTATTATGTTAAGAACACTTTACTATTTAGCAGTTAGGTTCAAGCAATGCCATTGCATACAGTATAGCACTGCTTCTTTTTTTTACTGTCTACAATTGTATGAAATAAGCTGTGAAGTGTATTCAATCGTAGCAGCTACTAATTAGTATTTACCGCTTTATAGCTTAACCAGACCTTGTGTTGATACTTTTCAATCAACTAAAGACCACCCCTTAGCGCATGGTCACGAACGCTGTGCCGCATGCTATGATATCCTTACACTTCTGATAACAAATGGCCAACCATCCGATGCCTTGAAGAAATGTGGCGTAATTCTGAGCTTATAGAACCCTCAAAGGACGTACAAAAACGACACTTCAAGCTTGATTATCATGAAAGAGGGCCATTTGTTTAGTGAAAGTAGAATGTTTTATATGGTACCCAGAAGTCACTGTTGCGTGCCAGTTTGAGTGTGTTGGCAAAAGCGAAGTTTCTCTGGAGCTGAAGCAACGCTGTTGAATAAGCGTGTCGGATCCGCTTTCGCATGCTGAACTAATTCCCTGAGCCTCTTCACCAATTCTTCTGCCGAAAGACGCTGTTCAACTTTAATCTGGAGTAGCTTGTTCTCGATAAAGCCGATCAAATCTCCAAACATAGTGTCGCCAATACAACGAGGATCCTGACGGAGCTTTTCTACTGCGCGAGTGACCATTGGATGAATTTCGGGTATTTTGACTGCCGCAGAAGCCTGTCCATTTATGAGATAGAATTCAAACGATGGGGCATGTCGGGAAGCACCGAACGTGTTGATGGCCTCCAAATCGTGTAGAAGCCAGATTGCAAACTCCAAGAAAATACATCCAATAGACCAAACATCATATCTGCGAGCCCTTGGTGTTGAGTCATTTGTGAATGCTTCAGGTGCTTCGTAAGAAGGAGTGGTAGCTCTTGTGGTCGTCCCGACATTTCGATATTGCGTGTCTTGCTGGTGCGTTCTGGAAATTCCTACATCAGCTAGAATCAACTTGCCATCGGTTCCATAGTGGAAATGGAGAATATTCTCAGGCTTCAGATCACCATGCCGGCAGTTCACACTATGAAAAGCTTCCAGTGCCTCGGCTAAGCCAAGCATTTGTTGTAATGACCACAATACCAGTGTTGTGTCTCTAGTACGCTCATCATGACGCTCCCAAAAGTCCCGTAGACTTCCACCACAGGCCCACGGAAATATGATATAATATAGTGCATCCTTTTTGTAAGTGGCGAAATGTTTGAGGAGACGCTCGTGGTTGAGTTTGTTTATGGTGTCCAAATTACTTCTCTCCTGCTCGAAAACTGCTTTGGCTCGAAACTCCTTTGCAGCGACTCGATGCGTTTGTCCCTCGAAACCGGGTCCTTTAAAATGAGCTTGGTGAATCTCACTCTCATATATCGTACTAGCGTAACTGCCTTTGGCTGAGTCCATGTTCAAGAAAGGTAGTGGCACCTCGAGTCTAGCTCCATGTGCTGTCCAGAAGAGTCAAACACTGGTGCCAGGAAGATCCACTGCTTTTCGATAAATTCGGCGACTCTCTGCTCGGTCATCCACCTCGTAAATTTGTGAAACTCCTTGCCCTGCCGACATGCCAGTATGCTAGCATCCGTGTGTTTTTGGGAAAGAGGAAGGTGTTCGTCCGCGAGACCGTCCGAAACTAAGCCCTTAATCGCGCCCGACTCCCCAATCTCCACAAGAATTGCGAAAATCTTCTTCGCCTGCTTCAGTATTGTTTTAGATAGTTTACGGCCTAGTATACAACTAAAGAGTAGTGGAATCCTCCCACGTAGCTCACGTTTGACCGCTTCCTCTGTAATGGCTTCGTCCAGGTCGCTCAACGGCAGAAACTTTTGTTGACGGATCAGAGGGTAATCGATCTGGGCATCTCTGAGTTTCCGATACAGAGTAACAGTTTCATGCCCTCTTGACATTTCTAAAATCACCTCTGCGTTTCGCAAAGTGTAAAAAGCACCACGGTCCTTCAAAGAATAGGCTAGTGAGAGCAAAAGAGTAGGTCCACTACGGTAGATAGGTTGGGTAAAAAAAACCTGAGTAATCTGGAATTAAAATCCGGATTTTGGATAGGCTAATACCTGAAAAATATGGGTGTATCTAGACATATAATCTAGGTATTTACTGCTTTATTATTGGCTAATCTATCTGCTTACGCCAAGCTCTAAGACTCCCCCACTCTCTCTCCCTACATCCTAACATCTGCGGCTCTGAGCACTTACCCCTCTTTTCTTCTCCTCTTCCTCTCTTTCTGCCTACACGAGTTAGTAGATTTTCTAGAAGTAAAGAAGGGGCTTAGCTATTATATCCCCTTCTGAAAGGAAAGGAGAGAAGGAGAGAGAGAGAGAAGATGAGAAGAAAAGAGAGAGAAGGAGAGAAGAAGAGAGAGAGAAGGAGAGAAGAAGAAAGAGAGAAGGAGAGAAG
>SATY01000892.1:0-15887 GCA_004335155.1 Ascochyta viciae
CACCTACCTCTACCACATGTGGACCCTGCCCAGCCCCAACCCTCTTGGCAGGAGGTTAGCGTGGGTAGGTGCTGGGTAGGGGTAGGGTACCTCACGTGACGTACCCAACCCCTACCCAGACCGTACCCATTTGCCAGCCTAGCAAAGGCGCAAGACAAGGTCCTCCTTTAACTGCTAGATAGCGTTGTAGTTAATGTGACTAGCAAGATGCATGTAAGCATCTAAGAGCATGTTTAGAAACCTTTGCTCTTCTATAAGCAGCAGCCTAGTAGTGATAAATGCAGCTAGGACAGGTAACAAGGCAGGAGTAATAGTAGACAAAAAGTTTAGTAGTAGTTTAAAGAACTAATTAACAATTTTGCGCGCGCCTTCTTCTGTTATGCCTAGACTCTGCGCCCTTAGCAAGTCTACCTTTATCTAGCGATCTATCTAAGTGATGGGCAAGCAGTTAACTAGGACATTAATAATAATTAAACTGCCTATTTTCTTGAGCTACGCTCTGCTAAACACAAAGGCGCTAGTAGCAGCAACAACTGTCTTTGCTAACCTAGGGCTAGTTTAGGTATATTTAACTATTATTTTATGCAGCTGTAGTTGTTAGCAAGAACTAAGTAAGAGATTAAACAATATTCCGCACCTGCAGACTAGGATAGACTTACTTCTTAGAACTGCTAAGCAAGCCGCGTTAGGAGCGCGCCACTGTTCTTAAGGTTAATTGAATTAACAGGGACTATCTGCTTATTAAAAGGAATTATTGCAACCCCCTGCGCTTCCGCGTTATCTAGCTTAAGGGACTAGTTGGCCTAGAGGGACTAGTTGGCCTAGCTATTGTTGTTTTTAGTGATGTGCAACATAGCGCACGCAGTCCCTTATAATATAGAGAATAGGTAACAGCTGTAGAAACGTCTAGAAAATTTAAGGAAGGTAGTAGTTGTAGGTAGGCAGCGTTGTAGTAATAGTAGGTAGGGTAGTAGTGCAGCAACGCGGTATTTGTTTTAAGGGCTTAGTGCTCTATTTGTTTGCCTATTACTGCGCGCAACCATTGCAAACACTACGTTGCTACACTACTACAAGTTAAAAGATCTAACTTTAACATTATTGCTAGGCAGGAAAATAACCTTACAACGTGAGCATCTACAAGCCCTAGCTACTGCAGCAAGATTATTGCTCTATATATCACAACGCCCTAGTCTGCGACTGCGCAATCAGCAGCCTTAACAGCAGGATTAGAGTAAAGAGTTAGACAACAGAAGAGAAAGTGACAACAACAACAAAGACTTTGCCTAAGAATCTAATTTAGAGTTAGATAGGGACAGCTTGCTTAATAAAGCTACTAAGGCAGCAGAGATTGTTAGGGGCTTAGATAAAGGAGCCTACAATCTTAACAAAGATAAGCAGCTAAAATAGGTATGTCTCCTAAGGTATGCTTAAGGCTAACTGCTAAGAAGAAATAGCTTGCAGCTCTTATAAACTTAGTGATGCAAAAACATGTTAGCAATCTAGTCTAATAGGTAGAAACGTTGCGCTGTATACGCTTAATTCTTAATTATGTACTTAAAGAGTACAACATTAACAAAGGAGGTGCGTATTAAAAAATAAATATGTCTAATACCTAAGCTAATTAATGTATAAAGTTGGACTTAATCTCTAAAAAGAACTAAGAGGCAATAACCTCTACTGGTTTAAGCTAGTGGCCCTCTAACCTGCTAATAACCCTAGGATAGGCCTAGTTTACGTCCTAAAGCTCCTAATCTACAATAATAACAAGAGGACAGTTTAACTCACTATAGCCTGTTAGAGAACATTCTTGTCCTAGGCAAACTACTATTAGAACTGTAGTTATTTCAAGGAAATCCCTGCAGGAACAGGTAAGAAGGACTGCTTAGTTAGTTTTACAAAGGTGCTGTACAGAGCCTTAGACGTCTCTAGCGTAATAAGCGTAAGAACCTTCTTTGCAAAGTAGAATCTGTTACTCCTAAAGCTACAGTTGTACGCATAGAAGCTTTATGTAGTAGCGCAATCTAAGAGCTATAACTTGTTAAAAATCGCGATACTTTACATAGCTAAGGCCCTCACGTTGCATAGCAAGCAGGAGGTAGAAGATAACATTATTTAACATGCACTAAAGGTGACTCTAGTGTATAAATAGCTGTGTTTGCGCACAAAGCTCTATTAAGCATAGAAGTTAAATAACAAGGTGCTTAAAGCTAAGCTTGAGTTTAAAGAGGCTAAGGGTAGGGCAAAGGAAGGCATCTTGAATAAGAAGATCCTGCAGACCGCGATCTTTAAGTACATAATGCAGTGTTGCAAGATAGCTAATAAGAAGTAAGAAGCAGAGATTCTACTTAACAGTTAAAATTAGAACGCTGCTGCTACTAGTATGTAGTGCACTGTCCTTAATCTAGGCTAGAGCTTCGCAATAATGCTTCTACTATTAGCTTTCTAGATGTAAGTTGATCCTGTTTAACTCTAGACAGTTACCTGCTAACTAGCACAGCTTTAAGCAGTTTAGGCCAAGGCGTACGATGTACATGCTTAGGCTTTTTAGTCTCTGTTTTAAGGGCCCTCTTTAGATTTTAAGTGCTATTAAAGGAATTAGTCTTGAGATAGCAAGGCTTATTATAGAGTCTAAGAGTATTAAATCACCTCTACTAACAGGCCTAGCATAAGTAAAGTCGCTCGCTAAGCTATAGGCCTGCCTTAACACTATGCTATGCCTAAATCTGAACTAGACAGATTTATCTGTAGAAGAGGTCAACATTGCAACACTAGACCCTTATCTTAACATACAAACAGTTAACCACAACCTAATATACCTAAACAAGAAGGTTAGGGCGAAGATTAGAAAAACATTTAGTTTAGAAACTAAAGCTCTAACCCCTACACTGCGTGTGGCGTAGCTAGTGCCTGTACTTTTATTGCCTATAAAGTTAAACAAGTTTTTGTAAGGAATTAATGTAAGTATAGATTAGATGCTTAGAGGTGTGTTAGCTATGCGTAATAGGACTAGGGTTTGTTTTGTGTTGTTTATATTGTTACTGCAGTCACGTAGAGTTCACGAATACCTTTACTTTAGATGCTAATATAGAAATAATCTATTCCCTATAGTTGTAAAGCTCTCCTCTCCTTTCTTTTATTTGTATTGTTAGGAAGGGTTGCACTATGTGCCTTGCTCTGTAGATTTAAGAGATTTGCTTCCTTCTATTAAGGCGCAACAAACTCAGCGAACTCGTTAGCAGAACCTATTATAGCATAGTTAAAGATGTTGCTTTTACAAAGCGTAGATAGTATATTAACAAGATTAACCTATATTGTTGTTGAATGCTTATAGTGTTAATAAGCTGCAGAACACAAATCTGTTACAAAAGCTTTCTAGTTAGAGATCTTAAGATTTGTACTAGCTACTATAATAGTTTTAGGAGGGCTTTTACAAAGATTATACTACTAAACTTTAGTAAAATCTAAAGCACTCTATGTATCTGTGTAATTGCTATACAGAAGCACATGTAGACGCAACGTGCTAGCTACTCTAGCCTTAAGTTAAGGTTAATATTCGCGTGTCTATTGGTTTTAAGGTTCACAATGTTTCACAAGACAATTTAGACATAAGAGAAACCTGTTGCTAAACATTAACAGATTTAGATTAGTTACGTGCTAGCAGAGATTACATCTAACTTAGCTAAGTGATCTATGCATCTGTATAACATTAGCGTAATTATTTCTATGCAGTAGATAAACTAATAGAGCTAGACAGCGCAGTTTAAAGTAGTTAATGTTTTGTGTGTAGATGCGTATGTTATCTCCTTGTTCTGTAAACGCGTTAAGCATGCAATAGAACTCTGTAGTCTTAGCTTGTTGTGCTTGCTCTGTTATCTTTTGAAACACGTCTAAGTTTGCTGCAGCTCTAACGTCGTTCTATAGAGCGTTGCTATTAAGCGTGAACTTGCTGCCCTTTAAACGTATATATCTATTCTTTTAATTAAAGGTTTCTACTAACTTGTAGTTAGCACAGACATGTAGTTAATGTTTAAGAAGCTCTACATCTAGCAGATGCTGAGATGCCAGCACTAACAAGGAATATTTTCTTCTGATCTAGACTAAAAGCTGCGCAGACTTCAGCAACGCTGCTAGCAGCCTCTAGATTGTTAAGGTTGTAGAGCAGATAAGGGTCTTGCATAATAAAAAGAAATAGAAAGAAAGAAACTATAGGCTTAGGGTTGAGAACTAGCTAGTTTCTTAATGAAGCTAGTGCGCATAAGCCTGTTACGTGTAATTTTGCTGTATTAATAACAGCTACAACATGAGATATTATATGCACTTAGCTAGGAACACACCGTGCACAAGAGTAGTGTTGCTAGGCTAGCACATTGCGAGTGGAAGCTTGTTGCATAGTAGTATCTTTGCTAGGCCTACAGAAGACACGCAAACTAATATATAGACAGATTAGAGAGGAAGTAGTAGAACTAAGTTAACCCTATTACAACGTACTAATAACAAAATTATTAAAGTAAGCATAGCAGTGTCTCTGTTCCAAAATAACGTTGTAGGCTAATTTGTTAACAGGTACTACACTAATAACGTAACAGCATAGGACTTAAAATTTCTAGCAGATTAAGGGCACCTAATTTGTTACTAGTGAGAGCTTGCAGGCATCGCACTAAAAAGTAGCAGATCCTAGCACTAACAGCAACGCTGTTGCTAAAGCCTCTTTACACTAGCTTACAAGCTAAAGCTAACAAACTAGGAGAGGTAGTAGAAAAGTGTAGTAAAGACTTTAACACCTTGTTTGTAATAGAAGTAGCGCAGGGTGACAGTGCTAAGCAGTTAATGTCCTTAATTAAAGATGCGCATATTCTAGAAAAGCTTTAGAGTATGTTTATAGCGAGCTGCAAGTGAGTTATAAGACACTAGAGGTTGTGGCATTAAATAGGCGCAAAGAAGGCAGGTAGCTTTATTAAGTCTATTTTTGTTCAAGTCTATTGTACGGGGTTAGGAGACAAAGCTTTAAGAGCTTAGTGTTATCTAACATGCTCTACTTCTAGTCTAATAATTGTTCTAGGATATTATCTCTATTTCCCTCCTGCTTTCCTACAAACTGTGCTTATAGTTGTCTAATAGTTTATGCTAAGAGTGCTGTTTCTCTATCTGTACTCAGCGCTGGGCATAGCCTCCCTTAGAGGGCCCTGCCTAGGTAAGCAGTGCGTATCGCTTCTTCTTCTTCTTCTTGTCCTAGTTAGGTAACTTGTTGAGTGACTTGTTAACTTGCTCCTGCTTAATTGCCTAATCCTTAACTATGGCTAGAATGTTAATAGGCAACTAAGGAGTCTTCTTCTTATGCTTTAGCTTCTGCACTAGTGTAGAAGGAAAGTAAACCTGTATTACTTTCTAGAGTGTGCTATAGGCCTTAGTAGTGATAGAGCTCTTAGACAGAGTAAAGTTAACGTTGTTGTTTACCTAGTCTCTATCTCTAGAGTTGGTCTTAGACTTATGCACGTTTAAGCGAAGAGAGTGCTTAGCAGGCAAGTTAATATTGTTAGAAAACAAACGCTTAGCACCCTAGGTGGCCTGGTTATTACTGCTCTTAGGGAACTCGCTGTTGTTGTTATTAGTGGCCTCGTCCTTAGTGAACTAGATAGACTTGACTTCTTATTATCTGTTAGTATTAATTTGTGGAGTGAGTGTAAGGTGCACTTACTAGCATAGTGTTTGCCTTTAATGTAGGACCTCTTTGCAGCTTTATCTAATAGCATCTTGTGCACTTAAGCTACGACGTCTATAATGTTAGTAACTTTGTCTGCAAGAACAGAGATTAGCGCGTAAAGAGCAGCTACTGTGTTGCTATTAGCTATCTGCAAGGCAAGAGGGAACACCTAGTTGCGCAGCTATTAATAGTTAGGAATTTAGTAGGAGAACTGTTTAGAACAGAACTTATAACAATAAAGTAGGCACTTAGCTCTGCAACGTTAGTAGCTATTATAGAAGTAGAGAGATTGCTGTCTCTTAGTAGTCTCTTTGTAAGCTAGGTAGTAGTAGGAGTATAGTAATAGTAGGAGTGTAATAATAGTAGGAGTGTAATAATAGTAGAAGGACTATTTGTTTACCTTAGCAATGCTCTGCGCTAGCAGAACAACATAAGTGAAAGAAAGTAAAAACTCTAACACAACCAAATCTAGGCAGGAAAACGCGTAGTGAATTACAAAAATATTTGTAGACAATAAGAGAGGTAGACAGAGTACAGAGTTGCGAGGGCAAACTTAAGCTTAAAGAGCAAGAGGAGCTAAGAGAGACTAAGATACAGACAGATATTAGGTTTAACAAAGAAACTGTAGGACTAGAAGGGCTATATATTATAAAGAGAAGTAATAATAGACACAAATAGACTAAAAGAAACGTACATAACAGAACCTTTTTAATACTTTTCTAGCTAGCTATGCAATGTTTAGTGTTAGTTAAAGAGATTGTGCTCTCCTAATAAAGGGACGCGCAAGAGATATCTAAACTAGAGCCTACATAAGTACAAAGATACGCAATAAAACTTACTACAGTGCTAAAGGTTAACCTAAATATCCTAAACACAGTAGCTTCCTCCTGCTTTAGGTCTTATTTATTAGCTTATAATGCTTGTCTGTATTAACGTGTTTGCTAGTAGTATTGTCTATCTTAAGAGTGTCTGCTTAGTAGTCTTCCTTATAAATGTTCAGAAGCTCTCTAAGCAGGTAGGGCTGACCTTTAGCTCTGTTAGCGACATTCTTAGTGTCCTTGTCCGCAGCGTCTTGTACATACTTTAAGACATAAGTAAGCAGGCAGGGCTGACCTTAGGCTCTGCTAGCAACATCCTTAGTGTCCTTAGCTGCAGCGTCTTATACACCCTTTACAACCTAAGCAAGCAAGCTAAGCTAACCTTAGGCTCTGTTAGCAATGTTCTTAGTGTCCTTAGCTGCGGTGTCTTGTACACCCTTCAAGACCTAAGTAAGCAGGCTGAGCTGACCTTAGGCTCTGCTAGCAATATTCTTAGTGTCCTTAGCTGCAGTGTCTTGTACACCCTTTACAACCTAAGTAAGCAAGCTAAGCTAACCTTAGGCTCTGTTAGCAATGTTCTTAGTGTCCTTAGCCGCGGTGTCTTATACACCCTTTAAGACCTAAGTAAGCAGGCTGAGCTAACCTTAGGCTCTGCTAGCAACATCCTTAGTGTTCTTAGCTGCAGTGTCTTGTATACCCTTTACAACCTAAGCAAGTAAGCTAAGCTAACTTTTAGCTCTGCTAGCAATGTTCTCTATGTCCTTAAAGTTGTCTTTGAGCAACTCGCGCTCTGTGTAGCCTTCTAGATTATCCTCTCTAGCTGCGTTTTAGTATGCTAATGTAATAATTGCATCTAAGGCAGTGTTATTCTGCATGTTTATAAGGTGCTTATTGCTAGTAGAGTGTCTAGGGGCGACTACTGCAATATAGTAAGTTAGTATAAGTCCTACATATGCGTTGCATAACTTACCTTCTTAGAACAGCTTTATAGCTGTCTTAAAATTATTGCTAAATATGTCCTCTAGAAGTTGTGCACTCTTAATGTACTACAGATGTTAGATTTGTTGCATTTAACCTAAGCATACTTACGTAATTCAGCGCTGTGCAGAGCGCCTTGTAGTTAATAAAGTGCTTAGGCATGCTCTTAATGTAGCTTACGTTAGGCAATTCTAATAAGCTAGTAAACAAGCTGTTAGTAGCATTTGTGTAGTTGGTGCCTAAGGCGCCTATAGAGGCCTATGTAGGATTTATTCTGCTAAGAGGTAAGCTATAGAACATCTTAAGCGTTTGTGTAGTAATAATAGAGCTAGAGTTATTAGGGTAGAACATAGTAGCTAGTTTAGTTAGCAGGTAGAAAATAAATATGTAGTTATTTCTTGTTGCGCCCTAGTCCTAAGGAGGGCTAGCGCGCATTGTAGCGCATAGGTGCTGTTCTGAATTTATACAGCTTGCAACAACGTAAACAGCGCAGAAGTTGTTCTACTATTAGTTATTTATGCAAGCAACGCTATGCTAATAGAAAAGATTGTTAACTTTAGTATTATTAATGTGGTTCGCGCGGTACAAGTCACAACAACAAGTAAGCTTAGAGTTAGAGTTAGTAGAAGATGTATATACAATACACAGTAGTCTCTAAACCTTAATTTCTAATTTAAGTGCTGTTCTTTTGTAGTTTTCTAAGTTTGTCGTGTGCATTAGAAAATTTACTAAGCTCTAGCCCCTTCTAAGCTCTTTGTCTAGCATAGCTCTAGTACACGTATACTAGTGTCTTATATCTAACTATACTTGTGCGTATTAGAAGTGTTATACACGTTCTTCTATCTCTGCAGCTTAAGGTTGTAGCTAGAGCGCTGCTTATGCATAATAATAGGAATTAAATATTGCCTATCTTATAGCAGACTATTAGTCTGCTTACGCTTTAATGTCTTGCTATAGTCCTAACCTTAAGGGGATAGTTTGTTGGCCTGCGTGTTGCAGTTTAAATAAGACAAGGCCGCTAGTTGCGTAAGCTTGTTAAGGTAGGTAGGAGTATATAGTGCTGCAGGAGAATTAGCAATAAATAATAATAGTCTTATTAACAAGGTTGCAGTCCTACCTGTATATGCTGCTTAGTAAACAACGATGTTAGCATTAGTTAGGTATTTAGTCTTGATGAAATAAACTGCCTCTCTAATCTAGACTTAAGGTTAGCGCAACTAACTTGTTAGTTAAGTAGAAGCATATAAGTGACACACACTATACCTAACACCTAAGCAAGATTAGTTAGGGCCTGCATTGTAGTAAAATGTGCAACTTTAGCGACAGTAGCACTATGCCCTAGTTAACGCAGAGTAGTAGCGCGTGCTAAGGCCTACGCACTCTAGCACACTATAGCGCTGTTATCTGCACTTTGCGCTACAATATAACTTTAATTAAACAACAACAGCACCAAGCTGTAGATAAGGAGATAGGGGTTACTTAGGTACTTACAAAACCCTTTCTGTTGTGTATATATAGATCTTAATGTCTAACTGCTTATGCGTAGGCACTCTAGCTTACCCTCTGTTACTTGCAGCCTAATTAATTTCTAGCAGCGTAAGCAACTTAACTAATTAGTATTATAACCTGCTCTAAGAGCAGCATATGTAGTGCTAGGAGCAGGAGAAAGCTAATCTTATTGTATACAGGTGTTACAGCAGCCTTGTTACGCTTTCTAGTAGTTACTTTAGCAACTTTGTGCACATTGTCTTAAGCTATAGTCTTTGCATATCTAAAAGCTAAACGCGCGCTAACTAACATTTGTCCCTCTTCTAGCCTCCTTAATGCTAAGGCAGAACAGCAGCCTTAAAGCGAAGGAAACACTTATTACAACCTAATTACAATAAACAATAGGCTAAGCCCTAAGAAGAACAGCAAGTAAGGCATAACTAGGCAGGAGTACAAGAGAATAATGCAGAAGGTAGCTAGAACCTATAATTATAATTAGCTATCCTGCTAGTTGTATACTTATCTTGAAGACGTTCTGCCTATGCGCTTAGAAGATATTAAGAATTAAAGAAGACGCAAACTTGTGTCTAACAGCTAGGCATGTAATTAAGCAGTGCTGTTTTTAGTTGAAACGCTAGACGTATTAACAGGATTTAGGCAAGGCGTATATACTCTAGTCTTTAAAATAGGCAAAGACATAAAGGCACACCTTTTGTAGTCTAATAAATTCTATCTTCTTGTTATGTGTACACGAGCTGATTTCGCTAATAGCATGTGCTTTTTTTTTTAGTTCTAAGCCTTAGTTGTACAATGCTGCTCTGTAAGCGCAGAGTAACTCTACACGTCTAAACTATAAGTTCCTACTATCTTAGCAACTACAGCTATTAGTAACTACTTAACTAACACTGCACCTGCTCTTGTGCAACAGCCCTTGTTCTATGTCTACTAAACATCTATTGCCTAATAAAAGCCTAATTAACCTAGACGGAGAATTACTGCGTATAATGTCTTCTAATATAACGTTGATACTAGACGTAGAGAGAACAGTTCATACAAGCAAACACTAGTTAAGATTCTAGAATAAATACAAGAGGCTAGCAAGGATAAGAGAGATAGATAGTTAAGATTAGTTCTACTATAATCTGCTGCATAGCTTAAACAATACACCACTGTTGTTATATAAAAATATAGAAAGACATCTCTAGCTATATTATAGAAAACTAGCGAATAGACTAAAGCTCCCTAAATAGAACTGCTTATACTGTTTAGACTGTCTCTACTGCAATAGCGGTAAGGGCCGTCTATATACATGTGTTGCAGTTTTAAAAAGTTAACACCTTATAGGCTTAAGTAGGACAAGCTGCCTACACGCTTCTTGTTCTGTTTAGCCTAGGAACTACAAGGATCTTTACTGCATAGTAGCCTTAACAAGCTACACTGCGCAGTCTTTAAGCGACTAACAAGCAATAGGTGCTAACAATAGTAGCTCTAATTCTTATAAAAGGGAGAATTCAGTGTTACAGATAACAGGGGTTGCTTAGGGATTAATTGCGACAAGTTGTAATACAGGGTTTTTAATGCTAGGCTAAGGGAAATTTGCAATGTGGATTTCTCCAGCAACGTTAATAGTTAAAGCATATAATAACTAGTGAATTAGAGCTACGCTAGTATCCTCTATGTTGTATAGAAACTAGTTAGTATAATGTATTTTTAATTCTGTGTTATATGCAAAAGATAAATCTTTCTACTATTATATATTATTCTATTGCATTAACCTAGGTTAATGCAATCGGCTTAGCGTGCTAAGCCTAATTTAGACTTAATCTTCTTAAACACTTATCACGACTAGATTGCTACATGTAAAGAAAAGTGAAGCATTAGTAAAAATAATAGTGCTTTAGGAATTATAGTTTAGGCTTATGTGCTGCTATGTTATTCTAGATAGATTATGTTTGTAAATAGTTTAGCACAAAGACAACCTTTGTAACGCTAGACTACAATGCGAACAAAGGATGTTTACCTACTAAGAAGGATGCTTATCTATTAAGGAGGATGCTTATCTATTTAGTAGGATAGTTATTTGCGATAGTAAAGTTTAAAGGGCTAACATCTTAGAAAGCTAGATTACTTTACATCTATAGGCCTAATTAACAAAGTTAGTGCATAGACACTATTTACCCTACGCAAATAATAATATGTAAAGTGCCTACGCGCTTTATGCACTACACTACTAACTAGCTTAGCGTATAATACTACATACCTATAGTACAAGACTCTAATATCTACTTATTACGCATATGCCTTGCAATAGCTAAATAGCTTCTAGTTTATACATATTATGTTCCCCTTGCGTTCTTATAATTAATAACAGCCTATTAGATTAAATTTCCTTGCTGCTAATCTGTGCACGCGCGACATAGCGGTAATACCTGTTATTAAAGACTTGAATTTCTAGAGTAGCTACTCCTGGCTAAGAGCGCGAGGTTCTAGGAACAACAAGACGCTTTGTTGCAACATTAAAGGCTGTAATAAGAAGGACTAGATCTGTTTGTATAAAAACTTCAATAAACATTTGCAAGCTTATAGCTAAACGCTGCCTAGCTATGTGCAGAACAACTAAACAAGAAGATATCCTTGCTAATTCTGCTCTAGAAGCTTTACTAAACTGCAGTCTAGATCACGCTATAAGAAACGCAGCTGCGAAAACCATCCTTCTAGATACTAAGGCTGGCGAAAACATCTGCAGAGCATAAGTGACAAAGAGGTAGAAGAAGAAGTTAGAGTCTAGAAGGTAGTTAGCGCAAAGCTAGAGCTAGGTCTAACAGCTCTAGTATATTAGACAAAAGGTATTATTAATAATAATACTATAATTAAGGACCACAGCGACTATAGAGCAGTTAAGGGTCTAGGGTATAAGCAACTAAACAAAGAGCGTATAACCTACTGTTAATGTTATAGCTTGCATCTAGAGAAGATAGCAGTGCAAAATAATGAGTTTAAAAGTACATATATTAATTAGGTTATTATACAAAAGGTCTAATAGAACAAATAGAAGAAGATAACACTTAAATACAATATTAACAAAGAACAGTAGCAGATAATCTTGCAACTAACTTTCTACTATATAACGTTTGTATTAGTAGCGTATAGGAACGCTACACAAGAAAGACCTAGATAGCAAAGAAGAGCATACTGTGTTAGCTAAGAGATGCAGAGCGCAAGGCTGCAGATAACTTATTAAGACATGTTAGAGATTTCTTAGCAAAAATTGCTTTGTTTAAAAACATTAGCACAGCTCCTCTGCTCCTACTAGAGGAGTACTAAGCTTAAGTAGCAGATAGTAGCATTACTAGGTCTGATCCTATCTTCCTACTCCTTTCTACAGCATAGGCACAAGCCTTCTTTACTAATAGTTGTCTAAGAGTAACAGTAATTATTCCTACCTTACTTAATGTTCACGCAAGGCTACTCTTGCGCTGCTAAGATGTGTTTAACAAGTTGTTAGCGTTTAACACGCTTAACATGCACAATTATAGCATTAACAAAGAAGAAGATTAATGTGCTAAGGAAAGGCAAGCAGGCGAGGTTATTAACAGGATAAAGGGTAGGGACAGGATTCTTAATTTGCTTAACCTTAGTGTTGCAATCGCGAACACAGTGCTAGGGTTTCTAGTTAATCTCCTAGGGTAGGACCTGCTCCCCTAATTCTGTAAGACAGTTTAAGCAGAGAAGAAGGAAGAGACAGCGCTAAACAACCTGTTACTATTAAGCACATTCTAGTTAGCAGTAATACAGAAAGCTTAGTTAATGCTGTATATTAACTGTGTAGGGGTTGTTACTTCTGCGCGCATAGAATTTAGAGACAAAGCTTAGGCGTCTTAGCTACTAGGGTCTGTAGAAGACCTTAAAGAATTTAGTACAACAAACAAACTAGTTAGCTAGCTATTCTTAGTGTATCTAGAAACTAGTGATACTATTATGTAGCTAGTAGGTACCTCTTACTTGCTGTACATAGGCCCTTACGCGCCTGTCTATTTTATAATAGGTTCTATGTTTACACTATTGCAAAACATCTAGCGTTAGAGCAAGTGCATGCTTGCTAAGGCATAGACAGACTCTGTAATAACAAATAAAGATCCTGCAAAGGAGACTACAGCAAAGGTAAGGCATTAGATCTCTTTAATAGATAGAGATGCACTAGGGTAGCTATAGCTGCTAAAAGAAGAACAGAAAGTGTTCTAACAGAACTTTAAGGTAAGGCCCTACTAACAAATATGTACGAGTAGGCACTAATCAAGCTAGATATAGAATTAAATAGTTAAGGCAGAATCTTGCGCGTGTACTACCTGCAACTAGCAATGTTAATGCTTATTGCAGAGAGTTAAATGCACGCTAAGATGCTATGCAATGTAATAGCTAACTGCTAGCGCATGCAAATTGCAGTATTACAGCAAGCACCTGTTGCCTCCTTTACTAAAGAGCCTAAAACCTAATACTAATACTTATTTTAACACACCTAGTATATTAAATGTTAGTGCTTACTAAATTTGTTTTATTGCTAAGATTTCTACAGCTATTAGCTTGTATAACAGAGACACTGCAGAGAAGCTTAACTCTAAAACTATAGAGCAAACCTATTTTTAGGTAGATACAGTAAAAATACCTACAAGAAGAATTAAACGCTTAGCAATAGGAAGAATTAAAGTTATAAACATAGGATAAGTCTGCTGCAATTAAAGGTCTACTGCATAAATTATAGGAAAACAAGTGCTGCCTTAGAGGCTACGTAAAGTATGTAGTTTAGACTTTAAAAGAAGAGCAACTATTATAACAGTTTAAGACACAACTATAAATAATACTACAGTAAACATCGCAGCTTTAGTAGTATAAGAATCCTAAAGTGTTGCTGTTTACAAGGATTATGTAGGCAGTGTAACGTTTATAGCATCTAACACATCTCTTAGAAGATAGGTAAGAACTGTACTTAGTAGGATGTCCTGTATTAGAATAAGCGTTTAACCTTTAATAATAGGGTTGTAAACATGTTCTGTAAGCGTGTTAGTTAGACTTTTAAGCAATAGGAAGACGTCTTGTAGAAGTTGTAATAAAGCAGACACGCGTTGCAAGCTAAGTTTACAAAGTCTAGCAATAGAATGTTAGAAACTATATAGAAATGCAGAGTTAAGTAGTCTTACTTCTACAACGCGTGCATAGAGAAAATAACAAGAATGCTAAAATTAAAGTGTTTAACTAGTGCATTAACAGTTGCACTCTGCTAGTTACTTAAGTCTAGTGTACTAGCTGTAACATCTAGAATGCTGCAAAGATATGTCGCTGCTACACTTAGCTAGTTCTTACCCTAAGCTATTTTGTAACTATAGTTAATTAAGAACTAAGTAATCTATTCTTCTTTCTTCTTAGCAGTGTTTATAATTTCTGTGTAGAGCTTATGCGTATTCATACACTTAATAAGACTAGAAATAGTGTTAAGGTAAGCAATGCCTGTAGCGTGTAGGTAACTTTAACTAGCTAATTAAGTTGCACGCGACATAGAAGAGAAGTATTCCTAGAATAGCAGTAGGGTTAAGCTGCGTTTAGCAGCCTCTTCTGCTCTCACAGCAGATGCAGGCCTAATTAAGCCTTCTTTCTTAGTAGTATAGCTGTTAACAAGCTTAATTAAACGTTTCTATAAAGGCGGTCTAATAAGGTTAATAAAAATTAAGTTAGTAAGGTAGATTGCCTCTGCTTTAGTAAAACCTTTTGTTACAGGTTGTTGACTAACCTGTGTTTTAATCTTAAGGTTAAGAAGGCTATAACAGAACTTGTCTTGTGTATTAACTAAGGATCCTATTGTAAGGTTCTTGCTAAATAAATACGTAATATCTAACAATGTTGTAGAATAGGACAGCTACTTAGAATTCAGCGCAGACTTGCTTATAATGTTTTCTGTTATTAACAGATTCTCTCTTAGGTGACGTTAGATAGCGCCTAACAACCTTAAGTTTAAGTCTAATAGTGGACATGTGTTTAACGCTAAGCTATTCTTGTAAGCAGGGATTGCTAATATCTGTGCAGAATCCTTACAGTTGCGTATGTTAATTATATACTAATAACACCTGCGGTAATACTCCTTGTGTAGTTGTAGACTTTTTAGCTTCTATAGTTTCTAGTTCAACTTGCTTATTTAGAGCTGCAACAGGTAACACTTCTTAATAAGTTCTTTCTACTGTGCTTGCGCAGATTCCTAAATTGTTTCCCTTTAGCAAGTTAACTTAATAGACTAGTGTTGATTGTCTAGACTAATCCTAGGAAGACAGCTTCTATAAAGGAATGTCTAACTGCCTATCTAAGTTTGCACGCTTGTTTAGCAGTCCTTAGTAGTTATTTTAGTTGCTAAAAGGGTGCAGCTGTTTTTATGTGTTCTTCGTTAGTTAACTATATTAAGGTTTTAGGAAAGGCAGGACATGCCTAATATTAGCAGGCTACTAATCTACGTATAAAGGTAGCTTAGACTTTTAGTATTTGCGTGCAGTCTGTTGTTTAAAAGAATGTAAGGATTGTATTAGTAGAGGAATTATTAAAGGCAGAAGAGAATGTAAAGACAACGCCTATCTCTAGGCTATCCTATTGCAAGACCTTTTTTAAGCAGCTTTAAAAGCTACGCAGATGCACTCTGTAACTTAATTATTAATTATTAGAAATTGCTCGCAGTGAGATGCAAAGGTATTAACTAGCTTAAAGCCTATTAGCTGTAAGTTGTACTCTGTGTGTCCTACTCTTATACTAATATAATAAGATCTATGTAGTTTTGTATCTTAGGTAGGACATGTTGTAAGACAATAGCTACAGGTTCTAGTAGGTTAGTGTGCATTGCGTTGTGTAGGTGCTAAGGGCAGGCGCTG
>SATY01000893.1:0-15867 GCA_004335155.1 Ascochyta viciae
TAATCTTTATTTCTACTAACTCTTCTAGGTGGGCTTCTAGTGGGGTTATAAAACAACGCAATGCTAAAGGCACTCTACAACCTATAGCATCCTTCTTAAAAAAACACTCCTCTGCTAAATGCAATTACAACATCTACAATATAGAACTAATAGCTATTATTTAAGTATTTAAGGAATAGGAGCTTAAACTTATAGGTTCCCTATACTTAATCTAGGTTATAACTAATTATAAGAACCTAGAAACCTTTATAACCACTAAGAAACTTAATTAGAGATAAGCCTACTAGTTACTTTGTCTCTTTTAATTTGACTTCAAGATTGTTTACGCACTAGGAAAGACAAATAGCGAAGTAGACACCCTTAACTAGCAAGCCTAAGACATTCCTAAAGACAAAAATAATACAAGACTTATTAATACCTACTAGATTGTTTTACAACTAAAACACCTGTCCCCTAGTATAGCACCTGCAATCTAGGCTACTCTAAGAGCTTTATTAATCTCCTCTTAATAGAATTCCTTATTTGTTACCCTAGATGCTTAGGCAGTGGCTTAGCTCTATACTACCCTAAGCCTAACACCTAACTCTAATATAGACAACAAAGAGCCTATTAACAATATTAACAGCACAGTAACATTAGAAATGCCCTCTTATTTAGAAGACCTGCGCTTAATAGAGGAAATGCTTAGTAAAGCCTACGCTACTAACCTTACTACTTAGAAAATGTTTACCGCCTTAGATTAAGGCAATTACAAACTTAGCTTATAGTTCTAAAAGAATAGTTACTATGTTTTCTTCTTAGACTGCTACACTACTAGAGAGGGGGCTTACTAACAATTGTTTATTAATGAAACGCTCTTATATATACTATTAGACGCCTATCTCTATTCCTAGATTTTTGACCTTTGCTATAATTATAAGATTGTGGGTCACAAGGGAACTAGAGCCACACTTTACTTAATAATTTATTAATACTACTAGCCTAGTCTTGCGTAGTTAATTAAGAAGTACTGCTAATTCTGCGCAGTGTATAAACGCGCTTAACCTTCTAAAGAAGCATATAATAGCTACCTTTAATCTATACCTATACTTAATGTATAATAGACAGACATTTCTATAAATTATATTTAAGACCTGCTACCTTCTACACTTAATAGACAAAATTACACTAATCTTTTAGTAGTAGTTAATTAACTTACTAAAAAACAGCACTTCCTCCCCTTAGTTAGCCACTTATTAAAGGAATTTGCCTACTACTTTATGCAAATCTTTTGCCTATATAAGTTACCTTACACTATTGTATCTAATTGTAGTACCTTATTTATTAACAAGTTCTAGAAACGCGTCTGTAAGTGTCTTAATATTTAAGCTAAACTGTCTACCACCTATTACTTATAGACAGACGGCTAAATAAAGCGCGCTAGCTAGAGTATTAAAATTTATTTTTGCAAGTACATTAATTACACGCAAGACAACTAGGTGTTATAGCTATACTTAGCTAAGTTTTAGGTTAATAACACTATTAACTTATTTACTAGTCTTACCTCATTCTTTGCAGATCTTAGCTATTACCCACACAGTAGGATTTACCCTAGCAAAGACTAGTTAAATACTAAGTTGCTTTCTAGGGACACTAAAGATTAAATTCTATAAGTAGATAAGATCCTTTAAACCTAGGCTAATCTTTTAGAATACCTGAAGATTTAGCTAACTTAGGCGCAACAAGAACAGTAAACATAGGCTAACACTTACTAACAACAAATGCTAAAATATAATGTTAGAGACTAAGTTTAGGTATTAATCTAGAACTAGAGCACTGCTTAACCTTTAAAAAACCTTAATTATAAATACGCTAGGCTGTATCTAGTTACTTAGGTTATTTACAACAGAGCTGCTTACAAACTCTAGCTACCTAATAAGATAATTATAAAAGGCATATTTCTAGTGTTCTATCCTAATTTGCTCTAAGAAGCGCCTTAAAATAAGCTACTAGATTAAACAACCCCTAAACTAGAACCTGTGGATATTGTTAATAATTAGGGCAATATCTCTTAGCAATAGTTTATTAACAAGTTCATTAACTGCTGCAGGCGCTATAGCACCTAGGAGTATTAGATTAAGTAGTTTAATAACCCTTTGCTAACATAGAAACCTGCTAAACAACATCTTAAACACTATAACACGTTCTTGTATTACTACAAGAATCTAGACAAGCTAAAGCCTCCTAGTCTTAAGATGCCTACAGACTAGTCCCTACAACCTAAAGACGCCTTTATTAGTAACTATTTTAGCAACCTTAGTAACTCTAAATAGCAAGTTATCCTGTATTTTGCAAGATTGTCTAGGTTTAGTATAGTATTAAGCTACTTTTAATACATTAATAACAGCGTTCTTTTACTTTTTAGTAAAGACTATACGCTACCTTAACGCCTACACACCACCTTTAGGATACTACAACCAACTTTTAGCACATTAATAATAGCGTTTCCCTGCTTTTTAGCAAAGACTACACGCTACCTTAACGCCTATATACTAACTTTAGGATACTATAATTAAACTAATCCTACTACTAAAGCCTACCTAACTTAGCTGTTGTAAGCTTTATTTAGTTAAACCTTTGTTAAGCTAAGTAAGCTTGCTATTAGGCTTACTTGCTCTTCTTATATAAGCTCTAAATAGATTTAGGTATAAGTTTTTTGCTACAGAGTTTATATAGCAGAAAAAATCTTAGAAGTTAGTTTTTTGTATAGGAATCTAAGGAGACATGCGTAGCGCTATATAAACTATAAACCTTAATTCTATATTAACTGCTACTAGGTTTTCTTTGTAGTATTTTAACTACTGTACTATTTGCTTTTATCTTTCTTTTTCTTTTCTTTCTCTCTCTTTGTTAACAGCAGCTCTACAGCACCTGTAAATTAGATTAGCTTAGAGGACTTTTGCTTATTACAAGAGAGAGGCACGTGTTAGGACTTCTGCTATAGTTAAATAGCACAACCTACTAGTAGTGCTTATCTAACTTAGCAGAATCTATCCTGTCGACTTTCACTTTACTTTTAAGGCATAGGCCTTCTTCTACTTCTAGCCTAGGAGCTTAGGCCTACCTACTATAAGTAGGTAGCTATCTCCGCCCTCTTGTAGCTCTCTGTCTGCTATTTTATTCACTCCTTCTTAAATATATTAGCTTTCTAAATCGCTTCCTTTTGTGCTTGTGAAGTCTGCCTTACAGTATAGATCCTACCTACTCTTAGTAAGCTCTAACTTCTTGTTTTAAAGCTTCCTTAGTATGCTTAAGCAGCTCTTCTGCTAGCAATAGTACTGATAGGAAGGATGTAATGCCTACAACCTTAAACTTAGTAGCTATTTTAGTAATATAGGCGTTATAGGCGAGAGTTATAGTTCTAGCAGATCTATTCTATATAATCTAAATCCTTAAGAACTACTTAGCTGCTCTATAATTCTCAACCTAGTACTAAGTTATTCATAAGCTTATTAGCTTCTTAGCAGCTGCTTAATTGTTGTTGTAGAAGGCAAGGAGGATATTATCTACATAGAATAGTAGCACAATTTTCCGCTTAGTATTAAAGAAAAGGCAAGGCTTCTCTTTTCACGCTGTAAGTCTAAGCTCTTAGAGGGTGCTAGAGAGCTCCTTGTACTATAGTAATAGAGAATTCTATAGCCTTTAAAGAGCTTGTAGTAGTAGCACTACCCTCTCTAGTTTTTAGAAACTATCTAGCAATTTATAGAGCACCTAGGGTTAGTCCTAGCAGCTTATATTAAGAAAAGCTCTAGCAACGTTATACTAATAGAGTTCTAGGTTAAATGATGTTGCTATAGCCACTATAGTATAGAAAGATTAAGAAGCAAGCATTATAGCGTAAGTAGAGACAATTAAATCCTTAGCTTAGAAGTCTTCTCTAATGTATATTTAGGCTTTGCACTTAATAAAGATGCTATCTTAGTTAAACTTATAAGTGAACACCTATTTAAGCAGCAGAGGTCTTGCTATAGAGCTTAATCTATTAATCTCTACTTAGGTTTTCTTCTTAATTAGCGTTATAATCTCCTTTTCGCACGCCTAGCAGAAAAGAGCTTCTAGTAGGTAGTAGGAAAGATCTTTCCACATTTTTAGGAGAGGTAAAAGATTCTCTTAGTGTATCTAACAATTTAGTTAGATAACTCTCTTATTTTGTAAGATAGCAGCAACTATTACTAAGTGTAACGTAAGGTATTTTTTTCTATTGCTATACTCCTCTATCTAATCTAATAGTAGAGATAGAAGCTATAAGTACTAGTTACAAAGCTTAATAGAGCTTATTACTATGTACTAGCTTACTCTATTATTAGCTAGTTTGTTATATTCTTTATTAGCAATCTAGTAGCTCTGCTTTATTAGTAGGCCCTAGACTCTATGCTAATAAGAGCGCTTACTACTAGCCTTATCTGCTCTTTCTATTGTTTCCTAAGATAGAGGGATAACAATCTGTAATACAGGTAATAGATTATTAAAATCCTAGTTGCCTACTAGGTTGCTCTCTTTTCTTATAGTTAAGTGCACTTTTTGTAAACGCCTAGTTAGGTCCTCTTCTTATTAAGAAGCTTCTCTGCTACGTACTAGTTGCTCTAGTTCTAGTGTTTAGTTAGGGGAAAGTAGGCCTATCTCTTAATTTTGCATTAAACAGATCTCTAGCAGTTAGCTAGCTAAGCTAACTGTGCATTTAGTCTCTTCTGCAGGAGCACCCTCTACACTAGACTAGCTATCTAATGCTAGAGTTTCTTTCTAAGTGTTACCCCCAAGCTATTAGTTGGTAGGCAAATCAATTAATAGGTTCTACTTAGTAATAAGGAGTTAAATTGCCTCTTCTGCATTTATTATCTCTCTAGGCTTATGTAGGAGATCTACAAACAATGCTAACTTAGCTACTAGAATAGTAGTAGATTTGTTAGCTTTATTATAAAAGAGCTCTTTGTTAAACGTTATATTGCGCGTTGTAATAACCTAGTTAAGTATAGGGACCTATATCTAGTATATGTTAAATGCTCTATAACTAACTAGGTAACTAATATAATACCTAGGAGCAACTTTAAAGCCTCTTCTGTTACGCCTAGCTGCTCTTTCCCTATTTAATAGGTAGGCACGGTATCTATAGGCGTATATCCTGCTCTAATTAAGCCTTAGATTAGCTGTAAGTGCTTTTACCTACTCTAGTTTATACCAGCAGAAATAGGCTAGCAAATAGGTACAGCCTAGGTAGAGGTCAGGTATATTACGTAAGGTACCTTAGCTCTACCTAACCCCTACCTACGCTAACCTCCTGCTAAGAGGGTTAGAGTTAGGTAGGGTCTATATATAGTAGAGGTAGGTATAGGGCAGAGTCTATTTATAGTAGAATTAGGTGTAGGGTAGAGTCTATATATAGTAAAGGTAGGTATAGAGTAGAGTCTATATATAGTAGAGGTAGGTATAGAGTAGAAGCTACACAGACTAGTAGTAGAAGTAGAGTAGAAGCTATATAAACTTATAGTAGAGATTAAGTACATTATATAATAGTATATATATACCTAAGAAGCTACTTCTTTACTTCTAATTTAGGGTGTAGAGTTTAAAGATTTATTATACATATTTATTATAGAAGCAATAACAGATTACATACAAGTGTGTATATTAAATAATCTAATTATATAAGAACCTAGAATACCTACATATAAGCATAAACTAATTAGAGAGTTCTAATAAGAAGCTTTTTATAGTATTACCTAGCTAGAGTTACGTTCTTCCTTATTATAGTTACCTACTTAGCATAAATAGCATTTAAGTTAATATCTATTTGTATTAGCTACATTTTCCTAGTAAAGAGCTTTTATGTACCTTTAAAGATACTAACAAGAAAAGATTCTATAGCTTCTTAAATAGCCTCTAGAGCTACAGGTCTAAACTGTAAATTATTCTTAAAGTCTATTACAATCTTACAAACTAGGCGTAAGAATACTAACTTAGGAATAATTATATTAGTAGACTTCTAGTATTAACAAATTTCTTAAAGCGCAACAGCTATAGTAGAATTAGTAACTAAATATAATAAAAGACTATAATAACTTACTACTAACCTTGTAATAGCGCTTAGCTCTAGCTATTATAGGTGTTGCAGCAGGCGCCTTGCAGGTAGCCTTAGCAGCAAGGTGTTTTCTAGGTGCTTTGCTGCTAGTTCTAAGATTACCTCTGCCTTAGGTTAGCCTTGCTGTATTCTTGTAGCCTGTAGCTATAGTGCTAACTATAATAGAAGGCTATAATAATAGAGAGCTAGTGTAGAAGAGTTGTTATAGTATAGTTGTCTATAGTAGTGTAGTTGTAGAAAGAGAGTGTAGTTGTAAGTAGACAAAGGTAAAAGTAGAATTTATTAATAGTTAAATTAGTTAATGTGCACGCAGAGGTCTGTGTGCTACTAGAGATTATTATATTATAAGTACTTAAATTAAGTATATTTATTAGTAGCGTGCTAGATCTCTAAGCCTATAATAGAAATCTGTAATAACTTATTAGCTTATAGAGCTAAACGCAAGAAGTTATCTTATTCTTTTCTTAACTAAATATAATAAATATTTACTAATCTATAGCAGTTTATAGCACTAATTGAATTTTAATGTTTGCGTTTAGGTTTGCGCCTAGTAGAGCTGCTGCCTAGTGCAAGGACACTTAAATCTAGCGTATATAGAGGAGACTTACAACGCCTATACATAAAGAAGACTATAATAATAATCTATAAAAACTTACAAGTAGCATAAAGACACTATATGCATTCTTTTAACACTAAGTGTATTAAGATTAGAGCTATATGCGCAATGTTGTAACTATAATAAAAAAATACTATTGCGTTAGCGCTAGCAGGATAGGGAGAGCTTAATTACGTGCTATTTAGCAAAATACACTTACTTAGAGCGTGCTAGCACTACAAATAACTACTAACATTGCTATACTTCTATACTACTACACTACCCTACTCTTTCTGCGTAAGTACTATGTTATTACAGGCATCTATTACAGTTAGCACTATAGATCTTAAGCCTAAGGATATTAAGAAGAAGGAGAAAGAAGAGGTAATAACTTTAGCAATTACTACAGGCACTTATATGCTAGCTAGCTTTACTGCTAAAGGGTAGGATAAGCTTATCTAGATAGTTATTACAGCCTATTATAACAGTTAGCGCTAATAATACTAGGGTTTCTACTCTTAGGATAATAAGATTGATTATATCCTTAACCCTCTAGGCTAAGCTAGTTCTGCTAGCTGAAAGACTAGCACAAAAGTCCTATTTAAAGGTAAACTTAGTAATAGTACCTACGCAATTCTGCAGAGAGACAGAGCTACAAGTCTTAGTAGAGAAAAAGCAGCTGTTAAAGAGGCAAAGAATGCTAACTATGCAGGAAAATTCTAAGCTAGGTTAAAGTTACAAAAACTTCTCTAGCTTATTAGTTAGTAGCTCTTAAAATACAAGCTACTATAGTAGCTAAGGCTAAGGAAGATGTTGCTTAGCAACGCTTTAAGTTGTCTACTAGTAGTAAGTTATTACAGCTTCTTATTACAAACGTATACTAACCCTAAATAGCTAAGTAGCTTTAAAATAAGCTAGAGGCTGTCTATAAGAAGTAGAATAGTTTAGAGCATAAAATTAATCTTTATGTATACTAGATAGCTCTTAGCAACTGTGTA
The DNA here is from genome assembly GCA_004335155.1 of Ascochyta viciae. Classification (NCBI taxonomy): domain Eukaryota; kingdom Fungi; phylum Ascomycota; class Dothideomycetes; order Pleosporales; family Didymellaceae; genus Ascochyta; species Ascochyta viciae. The sequence continues at coordinate 7,709 of SATY01000893.1, forward strand.
GAAGTCGCTATAGATAAGCTAGCAACTAGTAACACCCCCTAAACATAAGGCTAGGGCAAAAAATAGCTCTTTTATAAAAGTAGTATGCTTAAGAAGCTACTTTAGCAAGAGTATAGGCAGGGTCTTTAGAAGCTTACAAGTAACACTTTTAAGAGTAAAGAAGAGAAAGAAGAGTAGATTGCCTTCTAAGATTAGATATTGCCTAAGAGCATAGCAATTGTAACTAATAACAACTAGGAGTAAGTTATTACATCTTATTATTATATTTACTTACTAATTATATTAGGGAAACTAATCCTCTAGATCTCTTAAATAGGTTAGATAGTAATATTCAGCTTGTAGGCCACTACCTATATATTGCAGCTGCTAACAAAGATAAGTGTAAGGAGGAGATTAAAGAATCTAATACTAAGCTAGAAGAGTACTTTTAGTCTATGCTAAATAAGTATAAGACTAATAAGCAGTTCTACTAGGCAATAGATAAGGCAGATAAGGCGGATAAAGCAGATATTGTAGAAGGAGAAGATAATAACAAGATAGAGATAGAGAGTAACTAAGATTAGATATACTTCTAGCGTTATAGCCTAGTATTATAGCCAATCAACACATCTAATGCCTATTGCATAGACTTCTAAGACATCTATATCTTTAAATTTCCTTATCTCTACCTAACTAATAACTTAGTATAGTTAATTAAATCTATAGTTAGCTCTTCTTCTGCAGATTGTTCCTAGCGCTTTTTCTAGAGATTATATTTCTAGAGTTATAGCTTCTCCTTTAGCTCTACTAAGAATTATTTATATATCCTTTTAACTTCTAAGCTTATTACGCAAAACTCTTACAGCTTCTTATTATATATATAGTATTACTATCTCTAACCTTAGGGTCCTCTCTACCTAGCCTGCCTAAAATCCTTTTGTCCTATACTTTTTTAGCTTAGTAACTTATTAAAGGTGCTTTTCTAAGTCTAGTATCTCTTCTTAAGTAGCTACGTTCTACAGACCTAGATTACTAAGAGCGACTTACAACCTAAAATAAGTAGTAGAGAAGCACAATATAGAGAAGTCATCCTACTAGCAGAAAACTAAATTAGAGTACTCTATCTTGCTTTAGCAAAGTCTAGAAGCACTATAGAGAAGCTGCTAAGATAGAAGATAGTTACCTATATGTTTACTATTACAACTGTAGCCTAGCACTCTAGCACCTAGCTATAAAAGCTATTAGGACAAAGCACCTGCTTTAGCACCTTAAAAGTTAAGCCTGTAGAGAAACTAAAAGTCCTACTTATACTTTACTAGACTCCTAATTACGTCTATACACTACACGTTAAAGACACTAAGATTAGTCTTCTATTCTAGAATACTCTTATCTAGTCTTTAAAGAAGAGCTTGTTTGCTTTGTTATTAACAACAACATTGCTTTTTAAGTAGTTAAGCGTCTAACTTTCTAATATTTTATCTATTTCCTTAAGCTAGAGGCTGTGATAATTACCTGTTATAAATTTAGCTAGATATTCTAAGCTTAGTTTAAGGCTGCTAAAGACAGACTTCTCTAGGATCTTAGATTAAGTACTAAACTATCTATTGCATTAGATGTCTCGACAGTAAGCAATTACCTAAGTTTCCTAGCTATTAAGGGCTACTATGTTAATAAGAGCTAGAAACTATAAGAAGTTTTTTTAGACTTTATTCTAATGTGTAGAAAACATATATGCTTCTCTATAGTATAGCAAGTTCTCTAATTTCTGTAGAGAACTAAAATATTGAGACATCTATTAGGTGTTAGTTATAACAATGCAAGTAATAACAGCACTTTAACACAGACCTTATAGGGCTTACTAAAAGAGCGCAACATAAAATAAGACAAAGAAGAAAACACTATCCCTTATCTTATATATATTATTAATCTTGTTGTGCAAGATATTATACTACATCTTAAGCTTAATGTACTAGAAGAGATAGAGAATGTAGAAAGACTACAGAGATATTATATTTAAGAGATTACTAAGAACATGTCTGTTCTAAACTCTCTTTGTAAGGTATTTATTCTTTATTATATACATTTATTACATTCTAAGTGCTACTAAGATCTAAGCTTTCTGTATTGCAATAGACATTTTACTATAGTAATTTAAGAGATTTCTTACTCTACAGAGTAATTTACTAGTAAATTAACAACTTTTAGTTCTCTAAGATATAAAGACTAGGTAGAACTTTACACATAATATATATAAGCGTGCACTTAAGCTCTAGCCTTATATTAATAAATAGCTAGAGCAAAAAATTGCACTTAAGGCTACTAGTTGCAAATGATGTACTTCTACTTATATTAAGGGAGCAGAAGCTGATTTTAAAGATCTTAAGAAACTTTAACTTGCAGCAACTAAGTAGCAGCACCTATAGGCTGTTATAAAAATGCTATAACAATTTAAAAAAGCAACTAATGCTCTAAGTAAGACTCTAAGACTGCAAATTCAATACATCTAGATAATATACAACTAACTATTTAATTACCTAGAATAGTTAATCTAATAACTTAGAATAGCTTAGAGTTGTAAAAGTAGCTGCAGAAATAGGTACTACAAAACTATCTAAGTACTATTTAAGAACAGGCAAGAGTTAAGATTTCTTATTCAACTATACAACCCTCTTACATCTAACACAAAAGCTTACTACGTATAAGATAGAGTTATTATAGTTATTTATTACAGTTCTCTACTAACTGTCTACTTAGGACAGATCCTGGGCCCCCTAAGATAAATATATATACTAAGACTAATTCTTTAACTATATAGCGCGTTATAACAGCGTTAGTTATAGTAGCTCTTTAGTAGCACAAAACACGCCTACTTAGCAATTTAGAGAAGATAATTAGTTCTAAAGGCTAGCAACAACTACCTAGTAGGCTAGTAGGAGCTTCTTAAGTTTAGGTTTATCTAACAAGGATGTATGTTAAACTTAGGAGGAAGGTAAGGCCTATCTTAGCACTTCTCTTATTTAACTAGTAGAAGACTTTAATCTGCTAGAATAATAAGAGAAGAACGCTGTAACTTACTTATAACCTGCTTATATAGCAAAAGATATACTTATAGTACTACTTATAGAAGTAGAAGTTAAGCAAGTATTTAACACTGCAAGAGATGTAATTAGAGATTAACAGCTTAGGCTTAAGGCTATAAAGATACGCTAGATTATAATTCTTAAGGATTATTTCTCTCTAGCGCAGCAGCAAGAGGGAGAGAAGGAAGAAGCAGGCCCTAAAATAGATAAGGTAGAAGATCTTTTTAAGCTACCTACTTATCTTAGTGTAGATATAGAAGATTGCTCTAGTGCAGATACAAAGGTTTGTTTAAGTAAAGATATAGATAATTGTACTAGTAAAGATAGAGAGGTTATAGAGGTAGAAGACAATAGTAGTAGTGCTAAAAAGGAGGCTCTAGTAATACTATCTTAGCAAGAAGCAAGACCTTAGAAAAGAGCTAAGGTAATGTAGTACTTGTAAATTCTAGATTTATAGTTATAATGAATAGCTGTTTTAACTACCTCTTTTATAACTGTAATAAATAGCTGTTGTAACTATCTCTTACTCTCTCTATAGCTGTAATAAATAGCTGTAATAACTTTCTCTTACTATAACTCTAATAGATAGCTATAATAACTATCTTTTACCTTATACTATTCTTCTAGAATCTTAACTACTTACATTAGTTGTATATGTTTAACGCTAGGACTAAGATTAGTGTACTACTAACCTCTACTCTACTCTATTCTACTCTACCTCTACTACTAGTCTATGTAGCCTCTACTCTACACCTACTTCTAGTCTGTGCAGCCTCTACTCTATATCTACTTCTAGTCTGTGTAGCCTCTACTCTACACCTACCTCTAGTCTGTATAGCTTTTACTCTATACCTACCTCTAGCCTATGCAGCTTCTACTCTACACCTACTTTTAGCCTGTGTAGCTTCTACTCTATACTTACTTCTAGCCTGTGCAGCTTTAACCCTGCCTGTACTACTAGTCTGTGTAGCCTCTACTCTACCTCTACTATATCCTGTAGTACGCCGTACCTATTTGCTAGCGTAAACAGAAATAGTAAGTAAACTAGTAATTAAGCTCTTTATTAGGAGTCTGTAGCTTGTTTAAGTGTGTAAGACTTATATTGTATAGCTATGCTACTGCTGCAACAACCTCTAGCTAGAGCTTCTTAGGTAGGTTAGCGCTACTCCTTATCTTAATAGATTTAGTAATTATTTCCTACTCTACTTACTTAGCTACTCTATTTAGTTTGTGTGTGTATAGAGGCACTTACTTAATATTAATCTCTTGTCTAAGCGCCTAGCGTTTGTACGCAGAGCTCCCTTTCTATAAGAGTATAGTAGTGTTGTTATTCTAGCTAATTTTACAAATTTAGAGCTTATACTAGGTAGTAACCTAGCTTAAAAAGTTTGTAAGCACCTGCAGTATCTTAACTTAAGTTTTACCTTATAAGGTATAAACAAAGAGCTTTCTGCTATAGTACTCCTTAATTAAAAGCACTTATATCTCTCTTTCTCTTCTAAGTAGTATATTAAACAAATCCTACCTAATTCTCTAAAACAGCTTAGCAGGCTTTTCGCGCTTTTATTAAGAGATTACTTGCTTAGTATAAGTTGTAGTACAAATCTTATAACCTTTCTAAAGTGTTCTATTAATAAGCACACTGCGCGCTTCTTTTACTAAGACCTATAGTGCTTTAGGTTCTAGGTGTCCTACACGTGCATGCTATAGGTGCTCTAAAGAGCTCCTAGAGTATAACTTATAAGATTGTTTTGTTACTGCGTTTAGAATAGGGGAGTTAAAGTAGCAGGAAAGTAACTTATATTTAAAGAAGGTAAGGTTGTAAGCACGCTTAAGTGTAGCATACATAATGCTCCTGTTTAGATTATTAATATAACTAACGCGTAAAGAGCTATCTAGCTCTAGATACTAAACTCCTTTCTTCTAGAGGCGTGCTTTAAAAATAATATTAATATAGAATCCCTCTACTACTATAACATCCTAAAGGATTAGGTTCTTAGTGTAAAGGCTGCGCTTTCTATAAAGAGCGTCTTTAAATAAACAAGCGCCTTATCTAGTAATAGAAAAAGCTTAGGTACCTGCCTCTACTGTGTTAGTATAGTTAGAGGGTCTAAAGGACCTAGAGATAAGCTAATCTAAGCTGTTAATAAGGTAGGTAGCTACTCTATTGTCTAAAATAGTACTGTTAGATAGTAGATAAGCATTAAAATCTATAATATTATAGACTCTAGGTAACTCTATTAAGTTAGTAATAGTTATTATCTTTAGATTAATTAGAGTAGCTTGTACATTGCCTAGAAACTCTGCTTTAACTAGTTAGGTTAATCTTGTAATAGCTAAAGGAGCAGCTAACGTCTACTTAGCTTGCTTAATTGCCTTCTAGACTTTAGAGTACTTGTTGCTGTTAAGCTAATTAAGTACCTCTTGTTAATAGGTTTAGCTTATCTTAATAGGTAGTGAGGAGCTCCCTTTAACAGCTGTTTAAAGGTAATAGCATTTAATTGCCTTCTACTTATGCATAATATTAACCTTTCTATATAGGTAGGAGTAACTATTAGAGCTTCTAGTGTTGCTAGAGGAAGAGCCTTTGTTATTTAAATCTAATTAATTTCTAAAAGTAGTAAATACTTTAGGATTGTTCTTATCTAACCTAATAGTGTGCTTATGCATTAAACTACTAAACACTCTGCTTACTTGTTATAAAGTAAGTAGTTTAAGCTCTAGGATACTATCCTAGATAATCCTTTAGTATATTGTTTAAGCCTACTCTAAAGCAATCCTATAGCTTAAGACATCTAAGAAGTCCTATATAGCAAGCGCCCCCTTAACCTCTATAAGCTTGTACAACTTAGCTCGCATATAGAGGTATAACTACTTGTAGTACTAGTCTTAAGGAGCTACTTATCCCTAATAAGCAGCTCTAAGGTGCTAATAGTATTTAGCACAGACTTAATTCTAAGTGCTAATGTTAGTAGGAGCAAGCTCCTTCTTTAGTACTTAGATAAGTGATTAAAGACTAGTAGAGTTGTTGTAAACAAGCTTAACTATTACTAGTAAGAGAATTGCTAGCAACACTGTAGCGTTAACCTAATTCTAGAGCTTCTAGAGTTGTTCTACCTACGCTGTCTACTTGCTTACCTCTACCTTGTACCTTGCAAGCTCCTAGTTATAGATTTTAAGGCTTAAAAACCCTATATAGACTACAGGTGTTATATAAGGTATTTCTACTATAAGTTACTAAGGTGCAGGTTAACTACAAGTAGATTAAGTAGGTGCTAGCTGCTTAGAGGTCTTAGTTTTAGACAACTTAGATTTAAACAACTTAGCTTTGTGCTGTTAGGCTAATAGTGCTAGTAAAGAAGTTAGAGTAGGCGTGTTTAATTAAGCTTATTATAAGTAGCCTAGGTGCTCTATAGTGTAATCTGTTAGCGTTAGCAGCGTCTAGGTTAACAATTTCCTACACATTACGCAGCTTAGCGTGCTAAGTAAACTAGATATACTAATTAGGCTAGTTAGCACGTAACTTAAGTTAGTAGAGCCTAGTTAGAATGCTTAAGAGAGCTTGCGCATTATAGCTAACAAGCTCAGCTATTATAGGTAGGTCTTAGAGTTAACTTAGTTAAGAAGAAAGATAGGTAAATAATTAGAGTAGATTAGCTTAGTCTTACTAGCTCTTCTAAGTGCGTACGGAGATCTACTACTTTAGGAAGCTAGGCTTATAACTGTAATAAGCTTGTAAGAAGTAACTTAGTTAACTAATTATATTTAATTAGTGTCTATCTGCTTTGTGTGTGTAAATCCTACTTATATACAAAGGAAATTTAGAGATTATATAATCTTGCTAAATTAAGTTTATAGGTAGTTATAAAGCTGCTTATTTTATAAGTGCTAAATATCTAAGCAACTAGTAGGTAGACTACATGCTCTATTCTGCGCGACAGTAATGTATTATAAATTACAATAGCTTCTTTTAAACTAGATTTATTACTAGTTTGTACACCTTATCCGAGCTTAGTAAGCATATACTACTAGCGAAGCTAGCGTAATAAATATATCTAAATTAACTTTTTAACACTTTGATTACAATTGTGCTAAAACGCGTTTTCTATAATTATTAGTAGTTTTTACTATACAATACTACTAAACTTGGTAAAATCTCTACATAAATAGTATTGTAATACTTCGAAGTTTTTAAAACAATCTAAAACACTAGTGTGTTTTAGATATAAAACTAGTGTTTTCAAACTATAGATACAAATCCATCTAAATACTAAATACAAATCTATCTAAGTATTAGATACAAATCTATCTAATCTTATTTAGATATATACTGTACTTTTGTACTACAAAACAATAATTAATTAGTTTAACTATTACTTCTACTTTTCACTAAACACTGCTTAACTATAGCAATTTTAACTATAAAATTAATCTTAAACTAGGTACTAATCTACCTAACTACTGCCTGCAACCTTTTTTAAGATAAGAAATAAAGGCTATTAAACACTATATTAAGGAAAACAAATCTAGAGAGTTTATTAAGCGCTGCAACTCCCTAGCTTAGAATAATCTTCTTATTATAGCAAAGCTAGGCAGTAGTCTACATATATACATAGATTATTAGTGTGAAAAAGTGGAAGTGATAGTTAAACTAATTGATTATTCTTTTGCAGTACGAAAGTACAGTATATAACTACAATTAGATCGGACAAATAATCTATCCAATTTTTGGATAGATTTGTCTCTAAGTTTTAGGTATTCGGATAGACTTAATTCCGAATACTAGTAAAACACTTAGTTCAAACAATAGTTTAAAATAGTAGATTGCAACGTTTGTTGTAACGTGGTTTAGAACACGAGTTTAGTATCTAAAACACACGTTTTGTGTCTAAAACACACTAGTGTTTCAGATTGTTTCAAAAACTTAGAAGTATTACAATACTATTTGTGTGAAATTTCTACTATGTTTAGTAGAGTAATATAGTAGAAACTACTAGTAACTACAGAAAACGCGTTTTGGCACGATTGTAAGCCAAGTGTTAAAAAGTCAATTTAGATAAATTTATTACGCTAGCTTTGCTAGTACTATATGCTTACTAA
>SATY01000894.1:0-15862 GCA_004335155.1 Ascochyta viciae
ATTGTAAGGCAGGTTGCAAATTATAGTCCTGTTAGTTATCTCTATGCTAAACCTAGAGTTTCCCTAACCCCCCCTATCCCCTCTACCCCCCCTACGGGTCTGCTGTAAGTAGAAGCGTTTTAGGAAATCACGTAACATCTTTTTATAGTATTGATTTAACTACACTATGTGTGTTAAAATGCATCTTACTCTACTAGTTTTGTAAACTATAGTTTGTCCTAGGCACTATTGTATTGTTCTCCTTAATTTCAATTGCTCTTTGTGTAATTTGCAGCTCTGTAAATGCTAATAACAGATTGCAATCTTGCAACTCGTCTAGGGTCATGTCCTCTAAGAACAAAATTAGTGGCAGAGCTTCCTCTCTTATATATGCAGTGTACAAGCTCTCTACTTGCTTTGCTATTACTTTAGCATTGTTGTTGCAACTCTCCACTATGTCCACCTATTGATTGAACAGAACTATAGATAAAGTTCGCTTAATGTAGGTGTTGGAAATGTCCTGCCTTAGCAACAAAGTGAATATTCTAATTCCAAATCTCTCTTTTAGAGTAGCCTATCTCTTACTATAATTAAGCTAACAACCAAACTCTCTCTACTTAACTAGACATGCTTCTCTTATGCTCTTCTAACTATTTGCCTATTTGTACACTGATCTAAACAACTGTTCCTTTGCTACTAAAGCAAAACCGCAGCCCCTGCCACTAGACAAGGCTGCTTAATACCTAACTAAGCCTTCTAAGGATTTGTACTCTGTGTACATTTCCGCTATGATCTATTAATGTCTTATATCTCTTATAATCCCTATGGCCTAACTCTTCTGTGCAGCTAAGAACAGGCTTTTAAACTTAAGCGCTTCTAAATAAGTAAGGATTGCCTAGGATCTAGACACCTAAGAGAGGCTTATATCTAATGTTTGTGCTAAGTTGGCTTTATTATTGTTCTGTGTTAGGTTAACACTTGTCCTATTTGGTATTTGTATACTACATTCTAAAAATAATTTTTTTTCCTCCTTATGTTGCGATCGCTATACTTTTAGGACTGTTTGCTAATTATAAACACAATCCCTTACACCTACTGCAGCCACCTTAACAATTATACTAGTAACTAAATTAGTACTTATCTTTAGAAGTTGTGAAATAAACTCCTTATATTGTTGTTGCTCCCTTGTTATAGTGTTAGGCCTGTGCTAAAGCAACCTTTTTTATGCAACTTTTCCTGCTATGCATTGTGCGCTGTTGTTGTTACTTGCAGTGTTGTTGCGTAGAGATCTTGTTAGCAAACATTCCTTGTTCCCTTGCCTTTGTTTTAAGTTATTCTCCTCTTCCACCTCTTCTATAGACCTGTCTTTATTGTTAACACAAGAGTCTTTAATTTTGCTTCTAATCTGCATGTAGATGCTCTTTATAAATTAAATTATCTGTAGTTTCTGCACACACGCGCATACCTATCGCAATGCATCCTCTAGTGTAGATAATACAAATGCGTGTAGTGACTCTGCCTTATAAGGTGACATTGCGTAGAAACTAGAAAGCGTTGCTGTTTAGGCAGAGGCATGTAGAATAAAGTTAGTAACGTTATTACCTCTAACTACTGCCTCTAGCTGAATATAAAGGGTTGTTGTAGCTATGTAGAATAAGTTATGCAATTAATGTTAAGTGCATTGTATGCTATAATCCTAAGTGTTAATGCGCTTAAAGTTGCAGATCAACTTAATTCCACAACAACTATTCCTAACAGGGGTAGCCCCTCATTTCCAACCTATAAGAGGGAGGAAATGCTACTGTCAACACTACCTTCACCTAGCACAATAGTTATTATCATCACTATTATTATAAAATACCCTACTATTATAAAATTTTATAAGGAACATAGTTACTTTGCCTACACTCTACACAAACACGCTATACTCCCTAGCAAAGTACTTGCGCACCTACAAGAACTTTACTAGCATAAAGTAACACTAGGAGAGCAGCGTACGTTGTAGCAGCATGTAGACAACATAACGCTACAACAGAATGTTAAGAAGGAGTACGCAGACTTTATTATAGCAGCTACTAGGACTTATAAGGCATTCCTAACCCTTAAGCTCTATAAAAGATGCTACTAATGCAAGCACTGCTCCTACATTACATCTAGTACTTCTGTAGCATCTAATATAAAGGGCTACCTTTGCAAGATACACTTACTTTCTTCTACTAAAGATGCTAATGCAACTTCAGCTAACAAGTAGTATCTTAACTAGATATCTATAGTCTGCAGCTAAAGATTCTTTATTGCCGTCCCTAAAGAGGCAGCACAACTTAGCGTCACCTAGTTCTTCTGCGTTAAAGAACCTAATTATGTTAATTTACCTCTAATAGTCTCTCCTTAACTAACAGCAACCAACGAGCACACCCTACAACTAGACAACAATACAATAACTGCTAAAAACAACTACAAAGCTATAAGCGCGTTAGAAGAACTACAACTGCAGCTAGAAAGTGCATTATAATAGGCAAAACAAGATTAATAGGAATAGATAAGCAGTATGCCTATAGTGCCTAACTTATAAACTAACCTATAGCTAGCCTACACCTAATTCCTTAAAATCCTAGCCTAATTTAAATCTTAGAACGCTGCTATTGCAACAATTAAACCTCTAATCCTAGATAATAAACTATTGCTATTTTTCCTGTACTCTTCTGTAAAGAGCATAGTTTGTACCTAGCAAAACACTACTACTATCACCTCTTAATACATTAGAATTAGAGTAATGCAGGAGCATTGCACAGACATACCTCTTTTCCCCCTAGAAACCTACTAGAACCTTAACTTGCGCTACGCTAACTGCCTACAGAAAATCTTTATATTTTTCTATTAGACACGTTAATTCTTATCCCTATACAAACAACTCCTACATCTACAGCAATACTAACAAGAGGCTTAGGACAAACTTTAGCAACACCTACATAGATTACGTAGATAAATACTGCCTATAAAAGAACATTATAAGCGTACTATGCTAAACACTACTAAACTTTTATGTCACAAGTTCTAGTTATCTCTTATCCAACAAACAGCACGAACAGATAACCTAGAACTAGCTATAGTAACACTAATTGCAATTCTATTAATCTTAACTAGGGAATATAAATTTCGCGAAGTTTACAACTTTGCTACAGATCTATCTGTACTTAAGAAAATAACAAGACTAGCCGCTATCCAGCGCTATTAAGACGAAGTTGTTGGCTACAAAGGGGAGGCTAGGGAAGAATGTACAACATTAACACAGCTGTGTATTACCTAAGAAGAAGCAGAAGACCTAGTTAATGAATTTAACATAATAGAAAACTAAGACTACACTAAAGATTCTAATCGCTCTATTGCTAATAAGTTTAAGGACTAGGTGTATGATTATCTATCTACAGAATATCCAACCCTAATAAACTAGCTTATTACAACAGCTAGATACGCAAGCCGCTTCTAATATAGAGAGAACCTTAATGCATTTATACACTAGAACAGCGACTCTGTTACTGTACGTTCAATCTAGACTAACTTAGAGCAGATAAAGAACATAGTGTAGAATAAATACAAGTAAGCATCTACACTCTTATGCAAGCTTGCTTTTGTAAAGTAAAGAGACTAACTACCTTCTATACCATAGGACAAGATTAAAGAGCAAGCTACTAAGTCTACACTAGGATACAGCGCATTTGCTCCCTTGTTACTATATCTCTAAGAACATTAGGGTTTTGTCTCTAAACAAATGCTTAAAGCAGTTAATAGTAGAATATTTAAGAAGACTGCTATATCTAACCTAAGAGACCTAATGCAGGTTAAACAATACTACAATAAGGTCTAAAGCTTCCTTAGTTACTTGTTGTCACTTATCTACCTTACGAGTAGCCAACCTGCCCGCGGAACCAAGATCCTCAGCATTTAATATAAGAACTTAGCAACAAACGGCCTACGCAACATATTCCTTTTCAATAGGCTTGTTGCTGTTATTCCTTGCTACTACAAAGGATATAACTATAATAAGTTGTTAAAGACTATGTATTAATTCCTACCTAGAGAAGTTGGTGCGTTACTAGTATAGTATTTGTAGCTTATCTGCCTATTCTACATTTTAATACAGCATTAGGTTGCCAAAGACTATTAAGAATATTACTACCTCTAGGCTACAAGCAGCTTTCTGTGGTCTGAACAAGATAGAACACAATACAAAGTGTCTAAGCTACTAAGCTTTGTAATTTAACGCGCAACACTGCGTTAGATAGGGCAAGAAATTAATATTAGCACCCTTTAGCATCTGCTTATTGCATTTGGACGCAAAATCAAAAGTAATAATAGGCTACTAAAGGAGCTGTCTAGAGAAGAAGTAGATGAGATAATTAAGGAAGCAGAAGCAGAAGTACAAGAAATGCAAGCTAGACACTTACTAGAAATAGCTTACATAGTCTATGCCTTAGATATAACTAAAGTGTTTGCTAGGAAACAACACCTAGCTAAAGCAAACTTTAAAATCTCTACACAGTGGCATAAGGCGCTATAGTTTACTCTTATACCTAAGAGCAACAATGCAGTTAAACAACACAACTAGCAATAAACACTGCAGGAGCAACTGTCTAAGCAGATAGACATTTACCTTCCCTCCTTGCTGCAAAAGAATTATAGACAACATGCTTAATTTCAAGGTTAGCAAGAGGAAGCTCTTAGTTCTGTAATAATAGGCAGCCCTATTATTGTGTACATTGCTAGTACTAGGTCTAGTAAAAGCCTGCTATTCCTGCTACTAGCATGTTACCTAGGATACAGACAGACTATTGTAATTGTTCTCTTAACTGCACTCTGCTTAGACATTGTTAGGGCCTGTAAGGCATTGCGCATACGCGTATTAGTATAGAAACATAGTTACTGCAACAAAACAGCCTCTATTATACTAGCAACGCCTAAGAGCATTAGTAGTAGTGCATTTGTATTATTTACCTAGCGTATAAGCGCTACAGGCAAATTAGAACAGATTGTAGTTAATAAGTTCCATTACATCCTACTATCTAATGTATGATTTTAACCTTATCTGCGTAATCTTTAAACTATTACGCAGTATACCACCTGCCTTATGTTACTATTAGCAACTGTCCTATTTAAAGAACAACGCAACGCATTCCAACTTCTTAGCATACTAAGCGATACTATAGCATTTCGTGAACCAACAGTATAGAGCAATCTCTAATACAAAGTGCAGACTATTAATAGAACTAATCCAACATTAACAAGACAGATAGTGCAATATCTCTAATAAGAAGTTGTGATATTTTAGAAAATCCTTATCTATATTAACAGCTAGGCCATAGTAGACGAGCTTGCTAAGCAATTACAATGTAAGCGATTTTACAGCGAATTGTTAGAAGAAGAGAAGACTAGCACATAGGCTAGGTTTTTCAAGAAGAGATTAGGGATCTTTATTGCGACAAGCGCCTTTACAGCTAGTGTTTACACAGACTTCCTCCTAGCTGTATTCTAATTTAGATTGCCTGAGCATTTAATTAACTAGGCGCAAGAAAGTAGGCAAGGCAGAAGAGATAGGTTACGCTGCGTTGCTTAACTTATTGTTGGACACAGCATACCAAACACACACTATAACAAGGCTAAACTAGATGTAAAGAAGTCTATAGCTAAATTTACATAAATAGGAAGAACATCACTAGCGTGTAGAAGGAAGGCACTAGACACGTATTTTAACAATTAACTTACTCAAACCATGTGCAAGAAAGAAGAAGAAAAATGTAACATATGTTAAAAGACGTTTTACGCGCTATTAAATGCTAGACATAAGAAAGAGTTGCAACAGGAACATAAGGAACTAACTAGCAGGAAGTTTTCAGCATTAGCTACACCTACTTGTTGTACTGTATCTATGTAACTAATAAATGCATATAGCCTTGCACGTCTATGTTTAGACTAGCTATTATCTACACTGTGTAGTAGTAGTTCTGCTATACTAACACACTACAGCAACAAGCTGTTAAGCCTAAACACACTAACACTAAGGTAGAGAGAGATAGTCTGCCTTACACCTATTGCAAAGAAGCGATTACTAATAGACATAGGTAAACTGTTTATATCTGCAAAATAAAAAACCACTAACGCAACTAGCCCCTAACTATTCTTAAATGTAAAACAGTTCCCTACTACTATAATACAAACTAGCTAGATAAGAAAGAGAACTTAACTATAACACACATCAATACAACGCAAAGGCATTAGAAAGAGGACATTTGTTTTTAACTAAGCTACTAGCAATACAAGAGTTTTGGAGTTTACATTACGTTGTGTGCTTTTTAAGCTATGCAAGTTTTACACACACCTAAACTACCTGCCTAGAAAGCAAATTTCTAGGATCTATTATTAGCAACTATCGCTAGGAGCTAAGAAACAAATAGGGCAAAGGACAATGCTAGTCTTATCTTATGCTAGCTAACTGCTGCCTAAAATAGAGCATAGACAGAATAGGGAGAACACGTACACAGCCTCTAAGCACTGTCTAGTGCAAAGACAAATACGCTATTTAAGATACATAGGCATATCTATAGGAGAATGTCACAAGTATAAGAGAGGTATAGATAGATTATGCTAAACACAGCAGCTTCCTAGATTAGGCACCTAGATTACCTAGACAGTACACTACTAACTTCAGCTAGTACTTCTAAAGCGTAGTAGAATATAGGGATAACTACAAGGTAGGTTGTATATGTTTAGATCTAAACTAGTTTACGCAGACATACCTACTTAGAGACGACCTAGAAGCATATTAAGTGTTATTTAAAGATTGAACGTTTAATTGCTATAAACAATATACACAAAAATAAAACCCTATTAAGGCTAATTTTATAACTAAACTGTTAATAATAGGAATAGACTAAATCCTGTTCCCTTTGCTATAAAAGTCTAGTATTATTACCCTATCCTTACTGCAGTAAAGCCCTACCTAATATAGCTTTGTCTAACTCTAACTTCTTGTGCTAACTATAGCACATCACTGGAATTAGCCTAGGGCCATAGGGGAGGTTAGGGAATCTCTAGGTTTCTAAAAACCTAGAGTTTCCCTAACTGCCCTACACTAAACCTGTAGCTTCTTCTATATCAACGCTAAACTGTAGGGGGGGTTAGGGAATCTCTAGGTTTAGACGCTGCAGCCTGTTACCTTATAAAATCTATACTAAGAAGCTTAGACCCACAAGGGTACTATATAGGACCTCCTCCCCTTCTCTCTCTTCCTTTAATAGTTTCCTCTACTTTGCCCTCCACTAGTCTACCTATAGATAGCGACAACAGTAAGCAGAAGTCTAATTTAACTAAGTCTAATAACTAAAACCTAGAGATTTTCTAACCTCCCCTACACCTCCTGTGCATGCCTTCTAGTGCATGCAAATAGTACAGTACTGTATATAAATTTTGCGCCTTGTTTACATGCGTTTAGCACTGTCCTAGTGTTGTTAACATGCACTACCAACACTAGATCCTTTTACTAGGTCGCTTAAGGAACTATAACACCTACAGTCCTTTTACTAGCTACCTCCCTTAGATTTATTAATGATTTTTGTCTTTTGTTGCATTAGTTGTCCTTTCTTTTCTTACTCTACTACGTCTTTTCACTTAACTGCAGTTCTATAATTAAATTTTTATTTTTCTTATACTAATTCTCGCCCTAATAGGCCCCTAAGAGCAGGAGGTCTCTTAGGGAAAGTCTAGGTTTTTAAAAACCTAGAGTTTGCCTGCCCCCCCTTGTCTAACCACACATTTAGGTTGTAGTTCAGAATTGTTAGAACACTACACGCTTTCTAGTTGCAACTCTTCTGTTACCTACAGTAAGTGTAGTTTGTTGTGTTAGCTATTTGCTATGCTAATATACACAGGCACTATTCTGCTACTATAGCTATAGAGTCTAACTACGCAAGCTAGCATAAGGAGGATAACAACTTCTAAGTAGCTAACGCGTTGTCTAACTACAGCGCACAACTATTAGATAATTTCTTGTTTAATAATTATGTAAACAATGGTAATTACATCTATTCTCCCCCCCCTCCTAATTGTAAATGTGATGAGACATCCAACAACTCTATTTTTAATAGGGCTATAGATGTCTCTCCTAATAGCTAGTCTAATAAGCACACTATAGGTGCGCTAGTTAGTGCTACTGCGCAATAATTACTGCAGCAAATAGTAATTCTGTAACCTAATTAAGCACTTTTCAACGCTATTACGAATCTAGACGCAGCAGGAGACAGCGAAGTTATAGCAGGTAACACTACTATAATAGGAGATAATTCTAATAAAGCGATTGCTGTTAGCTCTAGGGAATTAGAAAGCGGATTAGATAACAAGGCAAAGGCATATAGCAAGACACCTATTACACTACACTACCCTTTAGTGTTGCTAAGCGTGTTGTCTACGCTACCGCCTCTAGACTAACCTAAGCATAAGCCTTACTAGTCCTTTGTGTTGCTGGCGCCCTATTTTAGGCAGCCTTTAGCAGCATTTTAGGCGTTAGTGGACTAGTATGTTTCGCCTATCTTTAAATCCTTCAAAGAAGGGCTGGCGCTCTTAGGGACAGAGGTTAAGCAGTGAAAATTGGCTACAGTTGTTAAGATTTTGAACAACTTAGACTCTCGCCTTAAAGTGTTAGCTGCTATAATAGATGCGTCTAAACTAGCTTCCTAGGGCTATTAGGAGTTCGCCGCACGCTTTATTATTCAAGTTATCTAGAGGTTGTTTAAGTTGAGTACAAGCCCTTACTAAGCTTCTAGAATTCTAGTTAACATGCGCGTTAACTATGCGTAGGCATTACTCCTTCTCTTGTCTAGGAACTAGAGGACAACGTCTACAATCAACAAAGCTATTGCTAATAGCAGGGATAATGCAGACGAAGCTAATACAGAGGTAGAGGACAATAACAGTAGTATTAACTCTAAAGAAGATCTAGAACACCTTTACTCTAGTGCGCATAACAAAAAGACCTATAAGAGCAAAGGCAAAAAGGGCAAAGACCGCTATGTAAGTCTGCCTACTAGAGATAGTAGCCCTAAGACATCTAGTTGAAACTTCTCTGTCCCTTAAGTAGACCCTAAACTAGTAGCTGCTTATCTATCTAGCTCTTTGCCTGTTTAGCAGGCAAAGACTCCTTGTATCTAACAAGTAACAACTATAGTTAACAAGCCAACGCAACGCACTAAGGCACCTGCCTTAGTTGTGTTAATAAACATAGACTGCATTTACAAATAGTGTAAGACAGGCTACCTAGATTATCCCTAAGATAAGCCTATCCCTACTAGCAAAGGCCTTCTTAATCTTGTTAGCAACAACATTCCTAAGAATCTACGCCACAAGTAGTTTTATTGTGTTAAGGGTACAGATAAAGCGCGCGCTATTAGCAGTAACTACTTTATTAGCGTTAACTACAATAGAGACGTTGATTAGGTAGATAACTATGCAATTAACTTTAAAAATGTGTTACTAGAGTTTAAGCAGGCTTACAAGAAGACGCTTACTACTAACAAGAGTAGGTAAACACTAGGTAAGTGCACCCTATATTCTCTAGACCTATTAGGGAAACTCTAGGTCTTAAAAACCTAGAGTTTCTCTAACCTTCTCTCTTCCCTAATTCCTTTCTTGTGTATAGGTTGCTAATCAACGCAGTAGCTTTGTTAATGCCTAGTGCCTACTAGTTAAGTTCTCTAGCTTCTTCTAGTCGCCCTACGACCACTTCAGACCACTTATCTACTTGCTATCAAACCTTGTCTAGTGCATCACACATGTTAGAAGAGAAAGTAGTAAGGCAAGTTGCCTAATTTTAGGTGCTTATAACAGTCTGTCGTTTTAAGAAGATAGATGCTAGGGAGTTAAAGTCTCTTACAGCCTATCTCCGCAACGCCACTACGCTAGGGAAGGATAGAGCTGTTAACATTAGCTGTAAACTAGTCTTTAAGGTTACTTTATCTCAACTAGACAATACAGTACTAGGCTTAAGCAACTACAGCACTAGAGATAACTATGCTCTGCATATAAATAAAGGCAGCTTTTATTTGCGCTAGAAGGATATTGCCGCCTTGTCTACACTAAAGATTGCGTCTACTAAGATGTATTGCGACGCTCTTTCCCTCCTCTACATTGCAAAACGTTCGCAACTGCTAATGCCTAGTTAGAACACTGGAACTGAACTGTTTTAGGACTAGGTTATTAGCGCCTGCAAGGCTAAGGTGGCTATAGCAGACAGCCTTAATAACAACATGTTACTAAAAGGATTCATAGAATACCTAACTACTAGAACAGGAAAGACTAACCTTGCTCTTGCCTTTCTTCTCAACGTGAGTACCCTCTGCTTAAGGGGCCTTAGGGCAACTCCAACTTTTAGCAGTTAGGCAAAACCTAGAGTTTCCCTGTCCCCTTCTCTACTCCCTTCTTTCTATTATTGCAGTAGTGTCTAGGCAACTTAGAGTATATTTGTTGCGCTATAAGCAATAGTTAACATTTTTACAGGTAATAAACAAGCGTGTGTTTAAGGAAAACATATATTACTAGGCCTGTAATTAAGCAAGATTGCGCAAGATAGATGAACCTAAGGTTTACTTCTAGGTAACTAAGGCTTATCTAATTAACTAGGCTGTCTGCAATGTAGTTGCTTTTTTAAAGGTCTTCTACGTCCTCACGTACAGGGTAGAGAAGGAAAAGTTAGCTTATACGCTAGGCAGCTTACGCCTAACAGAGGTGCTTACGCGTAAACACCTAATGTTTAATAGTTAGATTGCTAACTACACTATTATTGTTACCTTATACTAGACTCTAGCTAGTTAACACAGGCCTAGCGCTGTTACTAATTATCTCCTTAAGTTGCGTCTAGACAAGTTTAAGAAGGCTAACAAGGCTAAGCGCTATGCACTTAAAGGTTACTGCCCTTCTAGTTTTCCTAGCAACCTTAAAGGGTTGGTCGCTACTTGCATTATTAATAAGTGTTAGGTAGCTTAAAACGTGGAGTTAACCTTCTTAATTGCTATTTAGAACCTAAAGGCGTCTTTTTATATGCTGCTAACTGCTACCCTAGTGCTATACTCTGTGCAAGGTTTTAGTAGTCTCTTAGCATTAATGCAAAGCACTGCATTGAACAAAGAAGCTATTAAATAGAACTAATTAGGCATGTTGCGCAATCTATACAAAGAAGATACATTACTAAAGGCCTACTACTTTACGCTTACGCATAAGGCCTTTAATACTTTTATTACTAACTATAATTCTCTTGCCTACTAAGGCGTTGTGCTCTGCTAGATCTAGAGCGAGATTGCATACAAGATTAATTACAACTCTTAATGTGTTACCTACCCTAACAGCAATGTGCACACTATAGGCAATCTCTTGCTAGACTACAAGGCTGTACGCATATTGTTTAATAACAACGCAGATAATTAGGGCATTTACAATCTTAGTAAGGCTTGTTTTACTAAGAGGTTGTGGATTTACAACAAGGATTTAAGCAAGGGTTAAATTAACAGCAATGTTTTGTGTAAGTACAACCTTAGAAGCTTTTATTTAATGCTTTTGTATGTGGATAGCATACATAATGTAACACACAACCCTACTATTATCTCTTAGAGTTAGCTTTACAACAACTGCTAGTACCACAAGTACCTCTACACCTTCCTTGTTAATATTAAGCTTAACACTAATGCACAAGGCGTTAAGAACATAATAGCTACCTCTAACAGCAATATGCCTTCTATAAGCAAGACAGGCGCTCTTATCAACTGCTTCGCTGCGCAATTAGAGCGGATTAGACTAATCTTAGCCTAGGTTGTAGACATTAACATAATTTAAAGAGAGAAGGTGCTTATCTTTACGCAGAATCCCCTTAAGCAGGAGATTCTTAACTATTTGCTTAACCTTGCTAGCATTAAATCCTGCGCACAGATGTCGCGGTTTGCCCTAGAGGACAAGGCAAGCATAGTAGCACGCTTTAACAGCTCTGTTGCCACCTTTAAGCCCGCTAGCAAGCCAGACCCTAACTAAATTAATGTTATAATCAACAGCATCAATTAGAACACAGGCGCTAACTACTAGTAGAGCTATTGCTACATTATTATAACTAGCCTAATACCTACGTATCTAATTTTTGTCTAGTGCTGTAGGCGGATCGTGCGCATTAGACAGTGCAAGAACTGTCTTATTATTAAGTTTTACAACAACGCAACCTACAACGCTAATATTGCCTTGTTTAACACACGTAGGGCGTTGCTGTAGGTAGCAGCTAGCATTAATTCTAAGCTACTTGCTAAGGCCTATAGCGTTGGTGTTGAGGATAACTAAGAGAACATCTAATACTGCAACCTTGCATTATTAACAGGCTTTGTTATAGTTAATAGACAACTAATGTATAAGGTAAGCAAAGGTTTCCTATGCAAACATCTTAATAACTCTAATTTATGTAAGTCTATTTCCTAACACTATAGAGGGGCAGGGAAACTCTAGCTTTACAGAAAACCTAGAGTTTTCCTAATCCCCCCTCTGTTTCTTAGTCCTTATCTAGTTACACGCGCTAACAGTGATTAGCCCTAGACAATGTCCTTAACTATATCTTCTAGTTAGGCTGCTTATTAGAGTTGTAGATTACCTATCCTAATAACAGTTTAGCTATCTACCTCTCCTCGCGTTTAGCTATTATTAGCAATGTTAACAAGAACGCTGCCCCTACTCTGCTAAAGCAGCTGCCTACTAAACATAACTGCCTGCGCACACTAGCAAATATCTTATTAATAGTAAGTAAGGTGCAGCGAAATAAGGGCTTATTAGCACTAGTTTAGTTTCCCCTACGTTTTAACTAGGACAGCTTAATCTACTAGGATACGCGTGCTGTGATTCTAGACAGTAAGGACAAGCTAGATGCTATTAGGAAGGCTAACAAGTTGCGTAAGCAAAAGAATAAGTTTAAGCAGAAAGATAATCTTCTTAGCTGCAATGCACGCCTAGATTCCTCTCTAGTGCTATCCCCTCTAATAACACCTTATTTAGGTAGGTTTAGTCCACCTAAAGGGGATAATAAAGATGTAGACATATCTATTTGCCTCTGTTAAGGTGCTCGCCGCACTACAGTCACTATTAGGTTAGATGTAGACAAGGATATTAAGGCTATAAGCAAGCGTCCTCCCCCTGCAGGAGCATTAGGCGGCAGACATAGATTTAGCTAGGTCTCTAAGAGTTCTAGTGCTGCAATTAGGATAGGTTTAAGCATGTTTAGTATGCTACTAGATAAGAGGAAGTCTGCAGCACGCAAGAAAGGCACTCTACCTACGCAACAGCCTGCTACAACGCCTACTAGACTGCGTCCTGCAAAGCGCCCGCAAGACACGCAGTCTAACTAACTAGCCCCTAAGGCAAAGAGACTAAAGACAGCAGCTAAGGCTGCGCTAAAGCTAAAAGCCAAATTAGCTAAGGCTAAGCCAACTCTAAAACCTCTATAGGTAGGTACTAGGTCTTCTGCACGTGTGAAGTTAAAGGTTGTTAAGTCTAACACTATTATAGACTCTGTAGATAATAAAGATTAGGAGAAGAGGAACAAGTAATTTTAGGATTTAATTTTTACTATTTTTACTTGTCTTTTTTTGCAAACAACAACTCTCTATAAACTAGAGGACCTTGCAAGTGCAATATGCACAAATAATTTTGCAGGTGCAACATACACTAAAACTTAATGCTTAATTTTTTGTCTTATTTTAGTTTTCCTTTACTTATTTAACACTTAGCAGACAAATACCTACGTAGATACACTTTAACAATGTAGGACTTTAGAGTTACTAAAAAAAAATAAAAAAAAAAATTTAAAAAAAATAAAAAGGACTACGCTTGCTATAAGATATAAATTAGATAGCACTCTAAGGCAATGCATAGGCTGCTAGGGAAACTCTAGGTTTACCTAGGTAGACTCTTTACAAAACAAGATTTGTAGAGTAAAGGTAAAGGCAAAGGTTTTTATAGCTTTTACAGCAACACTATTATGTGCTTAGCGCAATGTTGCTGCCTGTACTAGAGCACATGCAGTCTCGCTTGTTTTGCTATTTATTTGCTAGTCCTATATAAGAAACCCTTTCTTACCTACTTAACTCTTAACTCTTCCTACTCTTACTTTATGCTTGCTTAACTAACTTAAGATTCACCTGCTTCCTAACCTACTGCAATATTCAGGATGCAACTACCTTAATCTAAGCAAGCTTTGCGCGAAGTCATGCTCTAGGAACTAACTAAGCAAGGTATGTTCATACTATATTAATTACCTTTAAGAATGTCTAACTAAGCGACACAGTAATAGAGCAGATAACTACCTACTCCTAGTCTACTTAGCAGTGCGGCCACGACATAATCAGCGCAGTTATTAACATTAGTAAGTAAGATAGTAATGTGAAACTTACGCAAGTTAATACTGTATAGTTAATAACTTTGCTAATAATAGAGAAGCTATTAAGGTAAACTGCTTCTTTGCTTAGCTTCTTTATAGTCTAACCCCCCGTAGCCTTAATCTGTTGGTTAACTAGGCGAAGGCAGCGCGTGATAGTAAGTTAAAGAGAATACGCAGTTGTCACTATATTAACAAGCAACAGCTCTCTAGAACACTATTAACGTGGACAATACACGCAACGCTACTACTACTAACTAAGAGTCTACTAGTCCTCTAGTCTTGCTCTATTTGTGCGTTGGTCGCGTCCTCTAGACTAGTTAACAGACTATGCCTTCTAAGTCCCACAACAACACCAACGTTGACAGTTTAAACAGCATAGCCTCCCTCTCTCTTAAGCATAGTAGCAGCACTAGTAATAACAAAGAAGAGCAGGATAGCAAATAGTAGGATAGGGACAAGGCTAGAGTACTTCTAACTAATGTTTACTAGAACTGCGGTGTTGACTTCTAGTCTAGACACGTTATCTATCTAAGGTTAGGATAAGATAAAGCTATGCAGAATGGTTTTACCTTAAGGCATTACAAAGGCATAAAACACAATAACTACAGTACTTAGATAGCATAATCTGTAGAGAACAGTTTGCTAATACAAGCTTAGCAAGCTCTAAAACAGTGCATTTATAAAAGTATCTCTTACTAGTAGATTTAGAAAACAGCACATGTTATGCAACTAGTGAAGTAATAGAGTCTAGCAGATTAATATGCGCTTAAACATAGAGCCTCTTAACCTTGTCCTTAAGAGTGCAGATTTGGCCTATTAGGTTAGAAGCCTTGTTAGTGGTAATAGAGCAGGCAATAACAGCACAGGCAACACTGCAGGCATAGCTCAGAGCTATCTTTAACAGGACGTAGACGTAGGGGACGTTCTTGTCCTTACAGAGAAGAGGCAAGTAGAGGAGAGAGGCAAGTAGAGAAGAATAGCTAGAGGGGCTGGAGTTAGTTAGTACAATAAGTAGAGACAGCAGCAGGAGAAGCAACTTACAGGTGTTAGCAGCAAGGACAATAACCTTAGAGATACTATAGTTAAGGGTCTTAGTAGCCTTATTAGCACCCTTCTTTAGCTAGCAGTAGTGGGTGGCCTGCTAGACAAGGTTGAGAATTTCCTAGCTAAGAGCCTAGTTAGCCTAGGGCTATGCAGTGCTGGTGTTAGCTATAGTAGATGTTTATGTTTAGTAGTAGTTAGTGTAGGGTTCACTGCTTAGCTTACCTATAGGTTCCCTGCTTAGCTTACCTATAGGTTCCCTGCTTAGCTCACCTGTAGGTTCTCTGCTTAGCTTACCTATAGGTTTACTGCTTAGCTCGCCTGTAGGTTTACTGCTTAGCTCGCCTATAGGTTCACTGCTTAGCTTACCTATAGGTTAACTGCTTAGCGTGAGAGTAG
>SATY01000895.1:0-15733 GCA_004335155.1 Ascochyta viciae
CGTACAGTCGTGTGCTATGCTATGCTATGCTATGCTATGCTGTGTATATGCATCGTTGAAAAGAGAAGGAAAACGCTGGCAGAGATATTACTACACATAAAGAGAAGGAAACGATGCAAAGGAAGCAAGATACTCCTCCTGCTGTGCCAAACGCCAGTAAGGAAACCCGGGTATCTTCCAACATGTATTTACCAAACAGACACGCTCTGCTATTACGTCTTGCTCTTTTTCGCAAGACACTCGTCGGACACTTGCTGACGGTTTGCGAAGCTCGACAATGAAACAACGGCGTTGAACACGGATCATCGCGAGCAGCTTGATCTCTCGACACCACATCCAGTTCCAGGACCTGAGGCACCCTTGTACCACAACCTTCTTGCGCCAAACCAATGGCCGTCGCCAGACTATCTGCCTGCTTTTCGTCCCGTGTACGAAGAGTACATGCGGCGCATGTCCGACATCTCGACTCTTTTCACCTCCTTGATCGCCGAGGCAATCGGCCTGCCTGCCGATGCGTTCAATCAGTTCTTCGACGAGCAGCAGCAGCACAAGCTGAAGATTGTCAAGTACCCTGAGGTCGACGTGCCAGATCTGCCAGCTGGTGCGAGCGAGATGGAGAAGAAGAAGTGGGAGATGAAGCGGCAGGGTGTCGGCCCACACAAGGACAGCATGCTGACCAGCTACTTGCTACAAGCAAGCGACCAGCCAGGTCTGCAGGCGCAGAACGCTAAAGGAGAGTGGATTGACTGCAAGCCCATCGACGGCACGCTTGTGGTTGCGATTGGCCAGGGTATGGAGGCTCTCACAAACGGTGTCTGCGCGTCAACGACACATCGCGTGCTCAGTCCGCGCAAGGGTGAAGGCGCACGATATTCAGTGCCATTCTTTCAAGGCGTGAGCTACGATGCAGCGTTTGAAGCCATGGATGTACCTGCGTCGGTCCTGAAGTTGCGCGATGAAGCACGCAAAGCCAGGAAGGACGATGTCGAGTTCACCTTTGTCAAAGGGCAGTGGGCTCATCTAGGGGAGGCCACACTGATGAACAGGATCAAGAGCCATCCGGATGTCGGTGAGCGGTGGTATCCAGAGCTGCTTCAGCAGATCCGCAAACGACAGGCAGCAGCAGCAGCGTAGATGCAACTGCCGAGAGGCAGCCAACCACCATTGAAAAAATTATTCGCACCTTCTTCCCCGCTATTGAGTTTCTCAAACAAGAGACTATCGAATCCTGTGTACGTGCATCATCGCGCAGGACGCCCGGCAACGCAGGATGCGGTGAGCTGATATCCACCTGCAGGTTCCCCAAGCCGGAAGGCCTGCCAGAAGCAAGAGCACGAGTGAGATCGGACCGCTACACTTCCCCCTGTGCTATTGGCTGCAGGCGGTGCCGGGTCCACGTCGTCGGCTCAGCGGGCTGCCCGCCTGACGAACGCTAGTGACGGTCTGGGAGTGCGACGCTCGCTTGGCAAAGGCCATTTTTCTGCTGGCCTCGGCGCAGTCGGCTACCGAGACTTTTGAACAATGGAATGGCAGCCGAGCACGACCGGCCGAGAGACACGATGGATAGGGTGCGGGAAGACTTGTATTTGATATTGACGTTGTTTCATGACCCCTACCGACTACTGTAACCGTGGTAGAGTAGCGCGGCTTGCATCCGCACAACTGTAGCGTGTTCCACTTTGCTCGCGGTGTCGGTGTCGAGCATCTCGGCTTTGTATCCGTTTTGGGAGTCGATCTCGGAGTAAATTCAAGCGAACAACGCCTGTAACCTTGTCTCCACGCAAGGCTCCCTTCTGAGATGACCGAGCATGATTCTCCACCTCTTGAGCATCATGTTGCAAGGACTGCTGGCCCCTAATTCCCTTGACAGTATCATGGGCACCGCGGGCGAATCCTTCTGCGATCCTGCTTCCTTCAGACTGCACCGATTACTGTACTCGTACGTCGAGTGGATCCCGCACGTCGCGTTTCACTGCGATTAATGCCGTGCGGGGACGATCTCAAGATTTGCTCAAGCGTTTCTGGACGTGCCATGTCGCTTTGATTAACTCTCGCAACGTTGCGCAAAAACTGGTCCGAACAGGATAGGATGACACAGCTGATACAATTTGTCGTCATTGAGATTGCTGGCATGGGTTCCTTGACCGGCATCCTCAGTTGTGGGGACCAGCGTCCTCGGATAGATCTCTGTGATGAGTCCGTTCGTTATCTCTGACTGGTCTCGCAGTGCTCGTGCTGACGCAGTGACAGAAGCGTCCGCCGTGTTCCTAGTCGATCCAAGACCCTGGTCTGCGACTCTACGCGAGGGTGGGGGTTGAAACAGTGCATACGTCCGACTTCGGTACCCCTGCTACCAGGATGTGGCCGCGGAGAATTACGTTTTGCTGCAACGTCCGCTCAGTGCTCAACTTTCATGTTGGGCTGCATGTACATCATGTGTTGGCCTGGCTCGCCCATCATCTGCGGCTGTGACTGAGGATGCGAGTGAGGAGCGTGAGCCATCATCGACATGTCGCCTGGATGACTGACTTGCGGGACGTAACCCTGGTGGGCGTACGAAGGGTAAGGAGCCGAAGTCTGCTGTTGCGCGTGCGGGTGAGGATGCTGAGACTGCGGCGGCGCTTGATGGTTCATGGGAACGCTCATGTGTCGCTGGTACTCTGAAGGGTGCGGCGAAGGGTGCGAAGTCGGTGTGCCGTAGCCCGTCATCTGCATAGGCTGAGAAGTGACAAGCGATGCGTTCTCCAACGGGTAAGACATGGCTCGCGCGTTGCTCTCCATGACGTAGGGGCTAGGGTAGGGCTCGACAGCGTGGACCGAAGGGTGGTCTGCCATGGATCCCGGGTGGTGTTGCGGATGCGAAGACGGGTGAGGGCTCCAGCGCACGGTTTCGTGATGTGGAGTGGATACTTCCATTGGTGGCGGCGCCTCAACGTGCGGTGAAGAAACGTGATGGGCGTACGAGTGCTGTGTTTGCCAGTGTCCAGCTTGCGAAGCAGATGTGGCAATCTCGGACACTGAGTGGCCGCTCCTCGCCGTTCCCGTGGAAGACCTGCGCGGTTGGCTGAGCATCTGAATGCGATCACTGGGCGAGGGAGCGCCTGCTATGCGTCTAGTCAGCTTTCATGCACCTCCTATCACACGTGTCTCACGAAAACGATAAAACGGTTTCGTCTCGCTAGATGAGTTGAAGTGGAAAAGGGGAGCGGCGGTGGTTGCAGCTTCTGCACGAGGCTCCACAAGGACGCAAGATCAGGGTGAAGGGCGTTGACGACAAGCGCAACGTGTGGAGGCTGCACAAAACGGGTGCGGGCCGAAGCACCAAAAAAACAAAGCTGGGAAGCGGCTTGACTCAAGAGGGAACAATTGATCTGTGCTCAGGAGACAAAAGGAAACTCATCACATACCTGTGTTGTGCTCTGGCACAGCGAGGGTGGAGGGTGCGTGGCCCATGCGTGCACGAAGCATGGCGTTTTCTTGCTCCAGCTCCTCGTTGCGGCGCATGAGATCAATCATCTTGGACGAGGAGCTGCTCTCGAGCTGGGAAGTGAGGTCGCGCACTTGACGTTCGAGGGTGTCGATGTGGTCCTTTGTGCGCTGGCGAATGGCTCGCTGGGCTTCGCGGTCGTTGGCTCGCTTCCTTTCCAGCTGGGCAGCGGTGAGGGTGGTGACGCTGCGGGTTCCTGCTCTTGAGGGGCGCTTCTTGCCGCCGGACATGTTCTTCCTCGACTCGGACTCGGACGAGTGGCCGTCGTACGAGGGGGCTTTCTTGAGGGAGTCCATGATGTGGGGAGGGGTGTAGTTGGAGGTGCTCATGAAGTCGCTCCGGTAGGCGATGGGATCACGATAATGGAGTACTGAAGTCATCGAGGATCCGCGAGGGGCGGTGAGTGTATTAGGCAGTGTCGAGGTTGCTGTGTCAGCGTTGGCCCAAAGCAGCAGCGGGGCGGTCCGAGCGCGACACGGTATGGATGGGATGGGGTGAAGTGACGGCGGCTGTTCCTGGAATCCCAAGATCAGGGTATTGGCGAGGCGAGGGTTAATGTACGTGTGCCGCAGGGCGCACAGATGATCCACAGAGGTGGGGGCGCGAGGTGCGTCGTGATGCAAGTACGTCAAAGACAGCGGAGATTACGAGTAGGGACGGGAAAGCTAGAAGGGTGAAGTGTCAGAAAGGAGCGAGGACATGGCTGGCAGGAGCCTATAACTCGTTCCGTGCTATCAGAGCTGGTGAATAGCGTCTGCTCCGTCTGGCGCCCTACCCTGGCGTTACCCTGGCGTGGCCATGCTGGTGCCCTGCCCTGCCCTGGCGCGCTACACGGCCTGGCCTGGGATATCCTGGCTACTGGCTACCCTGGCTACGCTGGGGCCTTTTTGGATGGAGCTTTTCCATACTACCTTTCTAGCTGGTGCCTTTGGCTGAAGCGCTGATCACGCAAGCTAGAAGCGTCTGCGAGCCAGGTCTTTTGCTGCACGACTGGACTGGGAGGCATCATGGTGCCTAGCAAACCACAGTAGTGCGTGCAGTGGATTCACAACGGCTGAGGACGGAGCCTCACCCTGCGTCCGGCGACAGCAGGCCGTGGCAGTTCTGGAAAGACAGTGCTAGTTCTGGAAAGACAGCAGAGTCCTCTAGCTCGAGCCTCCAACCATGACAGCCGAGTACTGAAAGTGGCCGTGATGCCGGCCGATGCTGCTGCGCGACACTAGCCTCTCGGCCCACCTTACCTGGGTGCGCGGAACCTTGGAAGACGGCCGTGTCGACTAGGAAAGCTTGCGACGACCGCTTCAAGGGAACGACGAGGGAGGGTGACGAGGGAGAAGGAAGAAAGCTTCGGCTATGCATGCCAGCCAGTGCCTGCTGTGGTTCGCCGCAACCACAAAACACCTGCTGCCGTGCCACTGGTGCTGCTGCGTGTGCAGAATGCACCATGCCGCAGTGCGTGCACACTGACACTGCACACTGACACTGAAACTGCACACTGCACACCAAGGAGCACGAGCGAACCGTTCGGTGATGCCTCGCGGCGTACCATGGCGCGTGGATGGCGTGGTGTGGTGCCGTGCTCATGCTCATGCTTCCACTTGCACTTGCACTTGCACTTGCACTTGCACTTGCACTTGCACTTGCACTAGCACTTGCACTTCCATTGTTCATCATTTTCTCCGGCACACGCGAACGCAGACGCCGGACAAATAAGGAGAAAACAACCTAGCTGCGCCAAGCCCGCCGCACGTGGTGGCCCTGTCCAGTGGCCCCGCCTCGGTGCCTGCCACTCCCTCCTGCCTGCTTACTATCACATAATCACAATAATTACCATTCTGCGCTCGTCGCCACTCTTCCGACTACGCCGCCGCCTAGACGTTAGAGTGCAGCGTCAGAGCGAGAGCGTTGCCGTAATTCCATTTCACCCACCTAGCACCGCAGACTCTTTTCACTTGTACCAACGCTCGACTTCGTCACCGTCATGCTGCCATATGTGTTTGTTGCCGGCCGACGGCGGTCGATCAATGTCATGGTCCTTGAAAGAGAAGACGTCTTCCGGCCGCCTCACGACATGATGACACTGGAACTTTCCGTCCTCCCGTGGCGGGAGCCCGTGTTGTCTGCCAACGCTGCCCTCTGCTGCCAGCTAGCACACGTCAAGGCACCACTGCCAGTGCCACTCCAGTAGGCATCACATATGATGCCGCACATTTCGCGGTACGTGCTCAGCATGCATGCTCGCTGCACCTGCGTCCTGCAGCCTCCAACAGACATGGGCAGCACGTGGACGAATGTTCGTTTGCGCTAAGATCCCTCCGCTATACGCAGGCATGGCGCCTCCGAACCTGTAGTTGGGCGCGCGCAAAATGAGAGGGAGCTTGGGCCAGCGTCCGTGCTGCGACCGTTCAGTGAGGGCCTGAACTGTGCTCCGCTCAATACGTCCTAAAATCTACTGACGTTCGCACGCCCGTTCCCTACCTAGACGCGCACTGCGCTCGCGCTCTCATTGTTTTCTCGTACTTGCCAATGCACAGGACAGCCCTTTGTGACGCCGTAACGGAACACATGCCAGCCTATAGCAGCCATCTGCGACCGTCCAACCTTCACCGCTTGTCCCCTGCAGGCATGGAGTCGATCATGTAGATGGGAGCAATGAGGCTATGCATGCGACACTAATGTACGACGGAGCCAAGCTCGGCATTCTCCTGCTCGCCTCGTTCTGAGGCGTCTGGATCAGGAAGATTCCGCTGGCTCCAAATTCGTACACACCATCATCTACTGTCCACGAGGCCCTCCCGCCACGGGACAAAGCTTGGCGGCCATAGCAAACAAGGTTATTCGTCGGCAGCTTGCTGTATCATGGCAAGACCAGCCAAAACGCACGTCGGATGCGCTAGGCGAATTGGCCGTGAAGCGACCGCGAGCCGCGATGAGAGAAAGGACCGGAGCGGTAGTGGACGGAGACTGTGAGAAAATCACGTTCATCACCATGCACGTTCACCGCCGGTCAGGGATTTCCGACTCCAAGAGTCCACCTCGCGGCACCTTTCACGCAAATTAAGCCCATTTCCAGTCTAGCAACCTCTTTGCGAACAGACGGGAGGAGACAGGTCGATTTACCTGAGACAGCTACAGCTGTACCTCGTTGAAATGGGTACCGACCTATCTCATAGCTGCTTCAAACAGCGAACAACATACGAGAACTCGCGAGAAGCTCGCAAACGCTCTAGCGTGGAAAGTGTAGCGACGAGTGGACGGCTGTCGTTGGACAAGATGCCCCTTCCTTGTCATCGTGGCTGCCTACCCCAAGACGTGGTGTTGGAAATGGTGTCAGGCTCGGGAAAGGCACTGCATTAGGGCAGCCAACTTTGCATCCCTGAAACCATGCATGGGAGGTTGATCTCACACGTCTGAACGGTGAGGGTAAACTTTACGCTTCCCCATGAGAGAGGGGCGACCGTCAGGGTTGCGACGCGCATCTGATAACAGTCAAACCACACGTCTCCACGCGGTTGCTTGCTGCCCAAGATACGCGTCTCGACTCTCGAATCTCATCGTCAAGATAGCGGCAGATCGTAATGGTGGACGGCAGAGACACTATCCAGAGACGGGAAGATGGTCTTTCTGAAAACCTCAAATGCCGGGGTTGGCTACAGGCTCGCTTCACCTTACTCGCTCGCCTGCGGCTGCATGCATGCTAGCCTCTGCATCTCGTGGGACCCAGATTAGGTTACCTAAGAAACCATTGTTTGGGTCAACGTCCATGCTCCGACAACCGTTCGCACGATTGCGCAAGAGCAAAGGCAAACACCAGGTCCGGATTACTTGCATATGTGACGTGTCGATGAGACGTCCAACGCACGCTTCTTCAGCGTCCGTCACACGTTGGAATCCTCCTAGTGCCGAAAAAAACTCTGTTACAGCGGTCGACTAACACGTTGGGAACCGTGGAACAAGGTGTCCGCTCAACCCGGAACTTTCTACCAACGCAGAACTGCACGCCGCACACTACGCTGTGTCTGGAGCGGTTCGCTAGCGGTCTCCAGCGCCAGACACGCCCGCCACGAGGACGGAATCTGAAACATGCTTGCAAAGATTAGAGTTTGCGGGAAGCCCAGGGCCCGGCTGGCAGACATGGACTCGTGCACCACGACGGCAGGCGGCATCTGCGCATCATGAATCTTCGAGTGCGCTTCTAGCTCAGGAACTAGAAGGGAGATCAGATTCACGAGCCGACGCCAGAGATGATTTCAGTTTGGTTGCTGCTCGGAAACATGATTGCGAGGCCTATGGCCAACTTCGGCGATTCGCGTAGCACGTCGAGCGCAGCTCCTCGTTGGTCGAACAGAAATAGCAAGTCACCATGTTTGCAACAAGCGAGTGGCTGATCAGTATTGCATCTCCCGTGACTGCATCTTGTAACAACACCGAAGGGCCGAGAAATGGCAACCTCGGGCGTCAACGTCGCGCGCGCGCACCGTGGCCACGCGCGCGTGCTTCTCAACACTTGCGGAGAGATGAATATCACGCAATGCTCCTTACCCAACAGAGACACATCCCCGGAGTCCATCAAGAAGAAGGGTACAATAACTCCCGATGTTCCATTGCATGGCAGGAGCGCTAGAAGATTGCTAGAAGCCCTCATGCCCATTCTCTGCAGCTCAATTTCCCTCGACGCCACACCCGTGGCGCGATCCAGCTGAACGAGATTGGTCTACTCCTTTTTGATGTAGCGATCGAAGATGCCTGAGATTTCGCGCGCGCTCTTCTTGGGATGACGCTTCTGGCCGCCCTTGTAATCCACATACGTTACACCGAAGCGTGTCGTGTAGCCTTCGGCCCACTCGAAGTTGCTGCAGGTACACCGTTAGCATGTCTTGGTCCTCGGAGTACTGGTGGGAAACCTAATCGACACTAACAACCAAGACCGAGGACCAGGAATGACAGTTTCCTTTCCAGGTACCCGTCACAGCCTTCACGCAATAGTCTGGTAGAGATAAGGAATGTGGGTTGCACGTACTCCATCAGGCTCCATGCCGAGTAGCCACGAACGTCGACTCCGTCCAGGGCATGGGCATCAGCTAGGGCGCCAATGTAGCCGCGAAAGTACTCGACGCGGAACTCGTCATTCAGGAGTTCTTCCAGAGGAAGCTCGTTCTCTCCCTTCAGACTGGTTCCGTTCTCCGTGACGTAAAAGGTAGGGCCTCCATAGCGGTCGCTGAGCCACTTGATCAGCTTCCTGAATCCAAGAGGCATGGGCCTCAGCCAGACAGACTGTGTCTCTGGGCCGATCCACTCTCCCTTCTTGTTCTGCATGAGGACCTCGAGGTTGCCAGCATGGTCGTCCAGCTCCGGCTCCGTGTCCTTGTGCTTGATGTAGTTGGCACAGTAGTGGTTCATACCATAAAAGTCATTGCTGCCCTTGACGAGCTCGGCTTCCTCGGGTGTGAACTCAGGCAGCCTGTCGCCAAGCTGCTTGCGCATCGAGTCGGGGTATTTGCCAAAGTAGACTGGGTCGCCAAACCAGCAGATCGCGAACTCAATCTTGCGGTCGCACGCCTCGCGATCCTTCGCGTCTTCTGCATCCCATGGCTCAGTCCAATCACCTGTGCGCCGTTAGTGACACGTTCTGCGGCTAATTCCAACGTCCTTTCTAGAAGCCCCTGCGTGTGTACGGCGTTGCAGAAGGATGCGTGTGGCACAGCGAGCCATGTGATACGGAAAAGGATGCAAGTGGCACAGAAGGCCATGTGGCACGGAGAAATACAGCACCCACGTGGAGCTCGCTTACCATTCAAAGTAATTCCAATCTGACCACCATGCTGCTTCTTGAAGTCGTCGCGATACGCTTTGACTGCGGCGCCGTGGGCAATGACAAGGTTGTGACCCACGATCCAGGGCTCCCTGCTGCTATCTCCCTCTTTGCTCTTGCTCCGGTCACTTGTACGTCCCGGCGCAAACAGACCAGTACCGTAACCCAGAATGGAACTGCACCACGGCTCGTTAAAGGTAATCCACAGCTTGACTGTCGAACCGAACGCCTTGAAACACACCCTGGCGTAGTTTTCGAAATCCTTGACGAACTCCTCCTTGTTCAGCAAGCCGCCATACCGCTTGTCGAGTCCTTCGGGAAGATCCCAATGGAAGAGCGTCACCATGGGCTCAATGCCTGCAGCGCGCAAGTCCTTGGCGAACTTGACATAGTGGTCGATACCCTTTTGGTTGACAGGGTCATTGCGTCCGCCGAGTGGGATGATACGCGACCACGAAAGCGAGAAGCGGTAGGACTTTGCACCGAGCTGCTTCAGCAACGCAATGTCTTCGTCGGTGCGGTGGTAGGAGTCGCAGGCCACATCGCCAGACTCTCCACCTGCAATCTTGCCTGGAATACGGCAGAATGTGTCCCAGATTGAGTCTCCGCGGCCGTCCTCGGCAGGGGCTCCTTCGATTTGGTAACTGGCGATGCTCGATTAGTATTCAATCGACGGTGCTCCTCAAGCGTCATGGTGGGGTATCATATGGTGGGAACTATTGAAAGCACGAACCTTGCTGTCGCAAACCCCCACAGGAAGTCCTTTGGCAAGTATGAATCCGGCATGTTGAAACGTAGGTGCAATAGTAAGTGCACTGTTCAAGCCGACGATTACAGAAATACACCAGGCTCACATGTGGGCATCTACACTTCATATACCAAGATGTGGTCTTGGAACTACCTCGTTGGGTCACGGAGCGCGTCCCGCCGTAACCGTCTCCAAGCGGCGACGTGACCTTTGCAGATACAAGTAGCACATGTAAGCCGATCCTGAAGGCTCAATTGCATCCAGGCGCGCGAAGCATCGTTTCTCTGCCTCCTCAGTGGCCGGTCAGACCACAGCCCCGACTCAATCACGATTGTCTGAGGTTATGCTTGCAACGTACACGAAGCTGTCCTCCCGTTACTGCCGTGGGGCTCACGATGCTCAAGGCGGTCAGTGGAGCCGCGGCCCGTCGTATCAGCCTGCCATTTATCCAGCGCAAGAGACTTATCAGGCTTGGTTTGGCGGTGCTCACTGAAGTGGGGTGGCGGGGTACGGGGCGACATAATGCGAGATTCTTGCCTTCCGACTTCTCAAGCTGCGTCGTGAAGTTGCAGGGCTGTATTCCACGTCCTCTCATTCGTGAGTGTCGGAACGCAATGACGAAGCATGTCCAAGACTGGCGGAACGATTGCTTCGGGTGATGTGGCAGTCGAGCGAGGATCCGCCGAAACAGGCGCTTTACCCTGTTGAGAATGGCATCCGGGAGCTCAGCTCTTCCCCACATCATCAGAGATTCAATTCTCTGTCGGAACCACATCTTGTCTGAAGAAAGTAGCGACGCAGCAGAGGGTATATAATGGGCGAAGTGTTTGAAGAGAGAAGGCCATCCTGAAGCATCCAGTCACGCCGAAACGATCATCGATTCGCGTCCGCCATGCTTTCCACGCTTCGAACCGTCCGAACTCCGACCAGACGAATTGCGACGCAGCTGCGCACCGTGGCAACACAGGCGCAAAAGCGTGCTGGAGACATATCTGATGCATTTGCATCTCTTTCTGGGCAGGAGTTCAAGCCGTTGACGCCTGAGTATGCAGCCCTCAAAGGTCGTCTGATCAAGGGTCGCGAAAACGAAGTGCGAGAGTCTTGGGAGCGCTTACTCCGGGACTTGCGGGAGGAAATTCCGCTCATTGTCGAGCTGGGCTCGAAGGTCATTCCTGAGATTGATTTCAAGGATATCGATAATGCGTCAGAAACCTTCAACAGCGAGCTGAGGAAGAGAGGCGTCGCTGTGATCCGGGATGTAGTGTCTGAAGAAGAGGCGCTGCAATGGAAGGAGGATTTGCGCGAGTACATCCGTCAGAATCCTCAAACCAAAGGTGGGAACATCCGTCGTGGTACCCAAGGATCAATACTAACAATGATGCAGCATTCCCTGCAGACAACCCCCAAGTCTTCGAGCTGTATTGGTCGCGCACTCAAATCCTCGCACGCGGGCACCCCAACATGCTCAAGGCCCAGCGCTTCCTGATGTCGTACTGGCACAGCACCAACCCGCACATCCCACTCTCGACGCAGCACCCCATAAGTTACGCCGACCGTCTGCGAATGCGCCTGCCCGGCGACGCCAAGTTCGCTCTGGGACCACATGTGGACGGCGGCAGTGTGGAGCGCTGGGACGAAAAGGGCTATGGTCTGGGCAAAGTCTACGACTCTGTCTGGAAAGGACAATGGGAGGACTTTGACCCCTGGGAGGCTAGCTGTCGCCTACCGGTCAAGTCGGATCTTCATCAGGGCGTAGGAGCTTGTACCGCATTCCGCATGTTCCAGGGCTGGTTGTCGCTGAGCACAACCAGTGCATTCGAGGGCACTCTGCTTGTCAACCCACTGTTGGCCAAGGCAACAGCGTATTACCTGCTTCGCCCGTTTTTCTCGCCAAAGCGTGGCGTTGACCAAGGCGCGCAGACAGCGTCTGAAGCCGTCACCAAGTCAAGCAACTTCCTTGCCTCAGACAACTGGGAGATGGACACCAAGCCCACACCTTGGGTGCATGGCGCTACACCAGGTCACGGCCAGGAGCTGTCGCACCTACTTCACCCCCACCTTGAGCTGCAGAAGTCGATGATCCACATGCCAACTGTCAAGCCTGGCGACTACGTCGCATGGCACTGCGATACAATCCATGCTGTCGACAAGACACACGCTGGGAAGACCGATTCCAGCGTGCTATACATTCCAGCATGCCCCATGACAGAGGACAACGCGAACTACCTAGCGCGCCAGCGGGAAACCTTCGTGGCTGGTACGCCCAGTCCAGACTTTGGTGGAGGCATTGGCGAGAGCGAACACGTTGGACGTATCAGGGCTGAAGACATGCAGCAGCTGGTTGGTGAAGATGGCTGCAGGGCGATGGGAATCCAGGCGTGGGACAGTGACGCAGCTGGCATGATCCCCGGCCAGAGGGTCATTCTGGATAGGGCGAACAAGATTCTCGGGTTCTACGATTAGGTATCGATTGTTGAATGTAAGCAGACTGCCTGTTCATTTCGGGTGTTCATTGGTGGACGTACGGTTCGTGTTTCATTGCATATGCATCTGCATCTTGGTATGTGGCTGATGCTGACGTCCTACGTGGCAGCACTCATTGTTCCTTCCCAACTCGTCTCAGCCTTGTCACGCTGCCTAACAGATCAGCCAGGTGCAGCCTGATACCCCGCCCTCCCACTTAAAGCCTTGTCTGCTCCTCTCGAAGACAATTGCAACGTTCAACTCTATTATACATATTCTTCAACTCTTCTGCGCCAACTGCAAGCAAGTCTTTTCCTGATCCAGCGCCCTGGGCGCACCCACCCACCAACAGAACGATGTCGACGATACACATGTCAAGTTGAGCCTCACACCGTCTCCAGCGTCAAAGCTGAGCCGTATCACACCTTGCGTACAGCAGCTCTTTTTCTGCCGTTTGCCGGACCCTACGATTCTCCCTCCCACGTTCTTCGAGGTGTCGACCGGAACTGCACTACGATCTTGCTCGCCAACACGATGGAGGAGGTTCCGGGGGCCGACAAATTTGTCACGCC
Source organism: Ascochyta viciae (assembly GCA_004335155.1). Classification (NCBI taxonomy): domain Eukaryota; kingdom Fungi; phylum Ascomycota; class Dothideomycetes; order Pleosporales; family Didymellaceae; genus Ascochyta; species Ascochyta viciae. The sequence continues at coordinate 13,083 of SATY01000895.1, forward strand.
GTATCAGCTATGTGATATCTGTAAGGACATCGTCGATGCCTTCACCAAGAAAGAAATCTGGGATGACGAGTCTGAATACACTTCGGATGATGAGCCTGTCAAATACCCTTTATGGCAAGAAATACCACCTCCGGACACGCCATGGCCTTGTCATGCCACTCTCACACAGTTGCGCCAATCCGCTGACGATGGATGTCATCTTGCTCCCTACTCATAGGCGAGTTGCTTCCTTTCAAAGCTCTCGATACGCGACCTGTTCTCTGTCCCATAAGAAAACAAAACAGGTGGAACGGGAATTGTCAAGGTATTCAGATTAACATAAGGTATGAGTATAAGCTCAACCTTGTTGACACCATCATGGGATCTTGTGAAGTGATTATGATCTATCGTCATGTAGGTGATGGAATAGCCGACAGTTGCACCGCAGAACGCTACAGCCAGCTGGATGGTTCGCTCGAATCCCGATACCGGTGGTGTAAGAATACTGGATCGCCTGTTGGATTTAAGATGTTGAGGAACTGGTTGCAGCAATGTATCAATCAGCATAAAAGCTGCGACTGGAAGTTAGGCGGAACAAGGCCGACACAACTTTTAGATCTTAATGCTTTTCCAGCATCTAAAAGCATTCGCCTAGTGTCTGCTAAAGAAGTAAAGGACAAAGATTATGCAACATTAAGCTACCGTTGGGGCGATACGAACAGTTTTACGTTGACAACAGCAAACTACAAAAGTTTGAGCTCGAAAATCCAGCTCGAAAATCTACCAAAAACTATTCGAGACGCTATCAGAGTGTGCAGGGGGATTAATATAAGGTATCTGTGGGTAGATGCTCTTTGCATTGTACAAGCAAGCGATGGCAAAGACTTTGCACACGAGGTTGCTAATATGGGTTCAATCTACGCCAACTCCCTATTTACAATTGCTGCAGCAGACTTGGCAGATTCTAATTCTCGATGTTTTAGAGATTGTAATGTTCTTCATAGGGAGAACTACGTGCTTGTCGAGTCTGATAAAATCTGCTGGGTTTTGAGAGGCCCAAAACTATGTGCCGCACAGCACGATCACACGGACAGCACTCTGCTGAGTAGAAGGGGATGGGTCCTACAGGAGCAGATGATGTCACCACGAACTATCCACTTTAATTCGCAAGATATTGTCTGGGAGTGTCGAGAACATAAATTTTGCCAGAGCTGTGCTGGTAGGGAGAACGTCAATCTTGGCATACCGCCCACTGGAAAGAGAGATATATCGATGCTAGCTGAAGGGCAGGACGTGCTTAAACAAGAGCACTGCCTACAACCCATGTGGCCAAACATCCTGAGCCATTATAGCGCAACAGAGCTCACCAACTTTGATGACAGGCTGAGCGCACTGGCAGGTATCGCTCAGCTTGTTGAGGACAAACTGCATTACGAGGCATCCTACGGGCTATGGCTTGAATCCTTTGTTGATCAACTGCTATGGTATACAGATGGCGCGGAAGGAAGAATCAAAAAGATCAACGAATTCGTGCCGAGTTGGTCATGGGCATCTATGCAAGGCTGTGTTGGGTTTCGGGAAAGATGGTCCTATCAATATCAAGGGGTACGCACCGCCGAAATTACAAGATACCCTGCCGCTACACCCTTCCTGCAAATTTCGGTCCTTTACAAGCAGATACCGCAGCCCGTTTCATTCACAGTACGTGGTTGGATCAAGTCTTGTCAAGTCTACCCGACACTGAGATTTCAATTTCAGAGAAAGTGGGTACTTCTACCTGCATCAGAAGAGCTATCAGCCGCGAACGAAGCCTCCTTGAAATCCACCTGGAAAGCTTACTTGTCCAACGACACGACTGAGCTCGAAAGAATGGAGCCATTCGAATTTGCGCAAACTTCACGTAGTGCCTATTACCCAGACGCGCCCAGAGACCGTCGCGAAGACCTGTTTTGTCTTCTTCTGAGACGCAGATATGTTCTCTCTGGAATCACTGACGATGGCCTTGTTCTGCAGCAAATGGACCCAGAAAAGGCTATCTATAAAAGAGTTGGTTACTTTAAAGAGACGATCGCCCAAGAAATGGTTCATGAGTGTCACCGAGATTCACAAAGTCTGCAAAACCTATCTTCAGAGTTCACTGTTGGAACGGAATGTTCAGAACATATAGCCACAAAACTCAGTGACTCATACGAGGCCGGAGCAGAGCAATCAGGAAAAAAGCTCGAAGGAACAGGTGCGTCGGACGATACTACAAAACCCGGTGCCTTAGACGACTCTGAAACACCGTCTACCCCAAGCCAACATGCAGACAAGGATGATCCGAAAGATAGTGAGACGGAGATGGAGTTGCAGGAAATTATCAGGTACTTCACATTCTTCAACGGGACCGAAACGGAAGCCGAGGTTGAAATCATCTAACCTAACTGCTGTATGCAACCAGCATCAGATCGTCGAGATGTGCAGACACTTCCTTTTCCACAGTCAAGCCAGTTGTTGATTCCGTACACATATCACGGGAGTATCGTAGAGCAATTTCATAATCCATACATACATATCAGACGTCAAGATGTTGAACCACAATCTTAAAAAAAAAAAAAAAAAAAAAAAAAAATTAACAAAAAAAAAAAAAAAAAAAAAAAAAAAAACAAAAAAAAAACAAAAAAAAAAAAAAA
>SATY01000896.1:0-15806 GCA_004335155.1 Ascochyta viciae
TGCTTACAGAGGATGCTTATAAAAGATGCTTACAGAGGATGCTTATAAAGGATGCTTATAGAGGATGCTTATAAAGAATGCTTACAGAGGATGCTTATAGAGAATGCTTATAGAAAAATATATAGAGTTAAGAAAATGCTAAGATTCTTTTATCAACCTAGAGAAAATGCTAAGATTCTTTTATCAACTAGGTTGATAAAAGAATCTTAGCATTTTCTTAAACCTAAACCCTATAAAGCTAACTACAGTGATTATAAAGGCTTTATATTTGTTACCTATAGCTGCCTTCTAAATAGCTTTATATTAACACTCTATTAACCTAACCTTTCTACTAGCAATACTTCTTTTAGTAGCTTAGATATTACATATCTTATAAGCACTCTGTTCTTACCTTATATTACTTAATATTAACTCTGCCTCCTGCTACTACTATGTCTACACTTAAGGATCTTAACAACCTTAAGCGCTATAAGAAGGAAGAGAAGAAGAATAAGAATAAGAAGAAGGACAGCAATGCTAGCAAGAATAGAAAGAAGGCTAATAGCAACATAGAAATAGAGGACGCTAAGCTAGAAGAAGAGCTACTTAATAAGGAGATTCTAAACTTAAGTATAAGAGATATTATTACATAACAATAGTTACTAAAGAATAACATGCGTATTGTAAAGAGCAAGTCTCATAGGCTTATATAAAAGAAAGCGTCTATAAAGAAGAAGATTAAGAACAACCTAGATAAGATTAAGAACAACAGGTATATTTTACTATTTAGAGTTATAGGCGCAGCAGGTAAATATAGCAGGATCTAAGTTAATAATCTTTAAGCAACTGCTATATCTTGTTAGCAACATTGTTAAGATACTAGACCTAGATGTTACAGCAGAAGTAGCTAAGAAGAGAACAAACATTAATCTAGACACTACCTAGGTAGGCAAGTTAGCAGTTATTAAGGCATCTACTAGATAAACTATCTTCCTACCCCTTATTAGACTAGTAGACTACAAGAAGCTTAAGCCTAGTAATTTAATTAGTGTAAATAAGAATTTGTATCTTATACTAGATACTCTCTAGCCGTTAGCCGTTTTATGTTTTGATTTTATAACTAGTGTTTAAGAAGGCACTTATCTGCGCCACGAACCAGCACCGTCACAGGGCTATCAATTAGCACTAGTTCTTCAATAAAACATATTATTAATTTTAAGTCTAACTAAAATACAAAAGTTAGTTAATTATATCTATCTTCTTACAGCAAAGCGCATCTGTATCAAAGCTAGTTTATCTAAACAACAATACACAACTAGAAAACAATTAACCCCTAAAGCTACGCCTAGCTAGCAATTATCTCTCTACACGTTCTTAAGTTGTAATTGTACTGTCTGTGTTTGCAACGCAAACACGCTCCTTTTTGCCTAAAACTCTGTTATAGATTACCTTAGAAGCAGCAACCTAAGCTACTCTATCCCTTCTAGACTCTCTACACCCTCTTAGACAAACAAATAGCCCTTAAACGTTCCTAGCGCCTGCAGTATGTGTAGGATAGTGCTAATCTGTCTTGCTATATCTATAGCCTGCTGTAGTGTTGTTAGAAGGGCTGACAAAACGCTCTAACTAAACATATAAACCCTTATTGCTTTACTAATGTTAAACTTAACATAGGGGATGCTATTGATAAAAAAAAGTTAGATGTAATTAATGCCACATTGCTAACAAAGCGTCTAGTTGCTAATAGGCGGAAGGGCACTAATTAGATGTACTTAGGGCAGATTTTCGCGCAGTTAAAGTTGTAGTAGTTTAGGTCTTAGTTGCAACCTATAGCTAGGGGTAGGTACTTGCAATAAAAGCTTATAATAGTAGTAGAGTTGTAAGTTTATTGTGCGTACTGCGTTTAGAGCAGAAGATTAAAGATTGCAATTAAGTACAGAACACTAGCATAGACAGACTTTATAGAATTAGAGACATTAACTATATAGGCGTGTTGCAGACTCTTCTTACAATATTAGCTACTTTCTAGCTAAGGGGTTGTTGCCTACGATGCCTCTCATTCTGCTGAAATTGTTTAGTGCGCGATAGAATCACAACTGTTTAGTAGGCGTTAAGCTTTTTCTACTACAGTTTGTTGTTAACTTAGACTTTAGAGTTAGTTAGTGTTTAACTTATTAAGTTACTTGTTGTTTAACTTACTTGTTATTAGGTTCACGCAAGACGCGTACACTAAATCTATTAAGACATTTTATTAATATGTATCTTATGATTTTTTGTGCTACAAGTAGAGGAACTAGGCTTGTTTTAGTTACTACTTTTTGTTCTATACTCTTATTTGTTGTGCTTCTCTACAATAATTAAATTATACTAGACACTCTCTCTACTAAGTATAATAGCTAAGTAAAGGCTATAGCGCTTGCATATACTAAACTCTTCCTTTAATTAAAAAAACCTACTAGTCTCTATAGTTATATCTGCTATCTCTGCTAAGACAACTATACTAGGCTACGTAGGCTACATACACAATAATCTAGTTAGTATTATTGCTACACTTATTTCTATATAATGCTGCTAATTCCTAATAACTTTATACACTGCTTCTTCTAGCAAGAATATAGAGTAAGAAAAAATTGTCTATAAGATAGCTGTTCTAGGTATTACAATATAACTACTACAGCTAAAGAACTCTATATTATAGAAACTAGCTACTTTATATTTTTAGTAAAACATAGGTAAGTCTACTAAATAAGTCTATTATCTTAGGATTTACTAAGGAGCGTCTTATATAGCTGTGTAAGACTAGTGTTTTAGTATAGAAAAGAGTTTTAATATACTACAGCTAGCTTGTTTATTATACTTAGAACTATAGACATAGGCTGTAATTATATAGAAGACCTTAGTAAATTCACTTATAAGTCTCTATTTAACTTAAAGTGCAGTTAATAACTAGCTAACAGGATCTTAAAAGTTAGCTCTATAATATTATCACTATAAATAACACTGTAAATATTTTTAATTTGCATAATAAGGCCTAAACTATCTCTTACCTTTATATAATGAGGCTAGAGAGAGGAGAATGTTAAAGTTTATTATAACCCCTCTAGTTAGTCTAGCTTTCTTAACTATTAACTTTCTAATGTGTATTGCGTGTGTTAGTAGCCCTTTATACAATCCTACTTGTAAGTGTTATATTACTGCCTTAGAATAGCCTAACAGCACATTATAATTGTAAGAGGTGCTTAGCACTACTAACTTACTTATCTAAATACTAGCAATAGTCTATATAATTGAATTTTCTTTTAACTTTATAGGTTGTGTTTGCAGCTGTTCTCTGCTCTACAAGCATATAAGCATTAATTTTTTTTCTTAGAAATAGGATAATGCAGAGTTTTAATATTCTTTATAGTATATACTTTGTATAAGGATAGAATGTTGATTAGCTGTTAAATATAAGGACAGAGATATTATTAGCTTTGTTATCTAAGGACATAATCTTATTAGTTAACTTCTTACTTCTGTTAAAAGCGCTGCATGTAGTAATTACATAATTATTTATTTTACTATAAGGTAAAATATAAGAGTAGGATAAAGGAGGTATCTAGAGATACTAATATTGTATAGTTTTTATGATAGGCTGCTAGATTGTAACGTAAAGAAGTTTTGATAAAAGTTTTTAATTTTCTCTATGTCCCTAGCAACCCTAGTCTAGTCCTAAACCTTTTCTTAATACACTATATTACGCTTCTTATAATGCTTCTAGTATCTTCTTTCTACCTTTTTATACTCTTTATGTATATAGCTCTAGAATTTCTATAGTTACTTTATAAGCTTGTAGACTATTTACTCTATAGGTAGTATTGCTAGGCTACTAGCTCTAGGTATTAATTATACAGACAATGCTGCTTGTTTAATATCTACATTAGGTGTATCTTGCTATTCTAGCGTTGTAGCAGGCTAATAGCTAATGTTTTAGCTAGACAGCGTGCTACATGTTAAGAATTAGTTAGAAGAAAATATAGTAATTTAAGTATCTACTACAAAAAAGCACTCTATGTAAAAAAAAATTGGGAAGCTACTATATATAAATGTTACTTAATTATTGTCTTGCTGTAAAGGTAATCTAGGATAAGACTATATTACTTTGCATTAGAAGTAAGGTTCTGCACTAGCTACCTCCTTTTTATAACCTAGCTAGAGACGCTGCTCTCTGCTAAATAAGTATCTAAACGTTGTAGAATAAAAGAGATCTAATAAAAAAGAAGTTTAAACTAAAACTAGATTAGATTGTCTAGTATCTGCTTTCCATATTATTTCAATTTATTCAGAGCGTTTACATAGTAGTTACTATAGTTTCTTATATAAAGCTAGCAAAGAAACACTCCTATAATTCTTATTTAGCAGCTAGTACAGGTAGTAGGCAACAATGTTACTATTATATAGAATAGGAACACAGTAAGGTCTAGTTCTACAAATTGTAATTAACTTAGAGAACCCTATGTAGCCTATACAAGATTAGCTAGAGTAGTTACTAGCTATATAGTACTAGACCTAGATGTAAGTAATAATAACTCTTCTTAGCCTAGCGCAACCTACGTCCTGCGCTACAGTACTACCTTTTAATAGTGTAATAACTACAACTTAGATTATAGTTCTATAAGTTGTAATTAACTTACAAAGCCTTGTTAAGCTATTATAAACTTAGCTAGAGTAGTTACTAGCTATATAGTACTAGACTAAGAAGTAGTTAATAATAACTCTTTTTAGCTTAGCGCAACCTATATCCTTTGCTGCAGCACTACCTCTTAACATTATAACAACTATAACTTAGATTATAGTTCTATAAGTTATTATTTACTTATAGAGCCCTATTTAGCCTATATAAGGTTAGCTAGAGTAGTTACTAGCTGTGTTGCACTAGACTTAGAAGCAGGCAATAATAACTCTTTTTAGCCTAGTGTAAACTGCGTTCTATAGTATAGTACTACCCTCTTTTAGCTCTTATAACTTGATAAGTAGACTTTAGACTGTAATTTAGAAGTGTACGTTCTCTTTGTATAATTATGCGCTTTTAATTCTACTCTAAAATTGAAGATTTAATTTTTTAATATTTACTCAACTCTACGCTTATTTTCCCTCTGCTTTGCTAGTGGCTTAGAAGACTCCTAAAAGTAGAAGGTTAGAGTTAGCCTTATTAAGCTTAGTAGAAGTAATAAGCTAAATATTAGCTTCTACATGTCTTTAATACTAGAATTGTAATCTACAATCTTAATAAATGTATTTTTATTAGAAGAAGAGATTTCTAAGGAGTAGAGATACTCTTTCTTTATCAACTCTATTTATAGTAGTGTATACACAACGCTCTATATCTATGTTATTAGTTAAGCGTACCTATAGTGTATATATAGTGTAAGTGCTTTGCTACTTTATATTAATCTCTCTTAGGTGTAGAAGACCTGCTTTTTTAATAAGTAGTAGGTTTATTTCTATAGCAGTCTTCTAGCTAATTAAGCTAACATCTACTTAGAGATTAAGCATAACCTATAATTATTATTCTAGTGTAGTCTCTTTAGATACGCTGCACATACGCTTTATACCTAGTAAAATATTTACTAAAATACGCCTTACTATGTCTAGGTAGCTAGTAAGGCTTAGCCTTTTCCTGTCTAGTTTTTTAAACTTAGATCTAATTAGAGTTGGAGTTGGAATTAGAATTAGAGTTATAGTTACTACCTTTACACTTATTAGTATAGTAGCTAGTCTTATTACACGTAAAATAAGTTACTCTACTCTAATTATATAGACTCTTATTAGTAGAGTTACTATCTTCTTGCTTTTACTTCTTATACCTACAGGTAGACTTGTAGAGTGTACTAGGAGTATAAGTTAGTAATAAACAATATAGGTTATACTTAAGTATAGAGCTTAACACTACTAAGTCTTTACGTGTAGCTAGTACTTAGTATTAATTAGTAATTCCCCTCTATAGTTCTAGTCTAAGCTTAAAGAATAAGCGTTATACTCTTTGGTCTTTAGTATAGAGAGTAGGTTAATCATCTAGAATTTCTAAGTAGGTTGTAAAAGTGTAGAATAATTAGTTCTTTTATTATTATACTTATGTGTACACTATAGCTAATTCTAGTCCGGCCCTCGGCCGTTTTATGTCTTGATATTGTGGCTGGATTTTGGGAGGAGACTTGTCTAATACATTTGCAACAGCGCTACAAACAACAGCGATTACAGCAACAGTATCGCCTTACACTCCTTAGTTAATTCTTCTAAACAACAACGTCTATTTATTATTATTCTACAGACCCTAGACTTAATTGTATAGCAGTAGTGCTATTTATTTACACTTACAACAACTCTGTTGTTAATAACTAACTATTAACTACCTTATAAGCAACAACCTAAGCTACTCTATACCTTACGCAGTTTCTACTTCCCTAAAAACTAGCAAACCTACTTCTTTAAAGAAGCCTGTAAAAAGAATACCTAGAATAGTCCTATTCTATCTTGTAGCTTAGGTGGCCTGCTCTAGTGTTGTTAAAGCAAGCGCTAACAAGACGCGCTAACTAAACACATATACCCTTATTACTTTATTAATATTCAACTAGCAGTAGAGGACGCTATTAATAAGGAGAGGTTGTATGTAATTAATGCCACATTCCTAATGTAGGGCCTTGTTGTTAATAGGCACAATAGTACTAAGTAGGTGTACTTAGGGAATGCTTTTACGCTGCTAGTATTAGAGAAGTCTAGGTCTTAGTGTTATTCTAGGGCTTAGGGCATGTAAAGGAAGCTAGTATCTCTTATTAGGAATTCTTTTAAATAACATGTTGCTTAGAGTAGTTGAAGAGGTAGATGTGTATAATGTTGTAGGCGTAGGATTAAGTGCGTTACGCGTTTGTTTTGCAGATAGTGTCGCGCTAACTCACAGCAAAGAGTCTTATAGCTAGGTTATTAACCCTTTTAGTACACTAGAGGCCCCTCTTACAAAATAGGATAGTGGTTTCTAGTTAAAGGGTTGTTGCCTACAGTTAGTAGACGCTGACCCCTCAACCTACCAACCTACAAATCTAGAGATTCTGATCCCTAACTAGTAGGTGGATTTTAAGTCTTACCTGCCTACTAAGGTACGCTGTTGACTCTTAGATTTATTAGAAGTCACTTAACGTTTAACTCACTAAGTCACTCTAGCTCTAGCGTCACATGGGATGCGTTTCTAGACTAGGTTCTTAATAAACTTTTGTTGCAATATATATGTCACAATTTTGGTGCTACAGGCAGAGGAATTAGGCTTGTTTTAGTTAGTGCTTTTTACTGTATACCCCTCTTTGCTGTGTCTTTCTAAACTAAATAAATTATAGCTAATTCTAGTATATAGTTTATAGAGTTAGAAAGTAACTCTATTAAACATTATCTAAAGTACTTTTAGCTAGTTGTTTCTTCTTGCGCTCTAAATATGCGCTTAAAGTAAGTATACTATAACTCTCTTTAGTCTTTTAATAGGTACTATATTGCCTTAAGGATCTGATCTTTAGTAATAATAAACTCTTTTAGTAACAGTTAGAAGGATACCTTATAAGAATAGAAGAAATTGTAATATTCCTTAAGAGTTAAGATTTTTACCTTTATATTTAGCTAGGTTCTTAGATTCAAGTAAGCGCATTGTAGGTTATAGTATAAGCATTGTAGATGTGCCCTACTTATATATACTAGGACGTAGAGTCTCTTTATTAGTCTCTACTATGCTAGAGTAGTGTAATTCCCTATGCTTTCTAATTATGCAATATTAGCTTTAAGTAAATACAGGCGCTGTAAGGCCGAAAGCTTATTACGTTAGCATTAGGCACCTTAGATACACTTGTTAAGCGTTGGAAGTGCACTTATTATAGAGTTTAGGATCTTCTTTTTAACTAAGGAAATGCTACTAGTGCCTTCCTCCTGCTAGGTTTAAGATAAAGGTAGTTAGGTCTCTCTTGTAAGTGCCTCCTAACTGTTTATATAAGTAGTTAAAGCTATCCCTAGACTATAAGGTCAACTAAGTATTATTATATAAGGTTCTAGTTATAGGTAATAGTACTTGCTTTACACTAGAGAGAGATAGTAGAGAGATAGCAGTAGGTATGTTTAATAATAAGAATAATACTTATCTCTTTTTAAGATAGTAAGCAGCGTAGGTTTTACGCAGCTTTGCTAAGAGCAAGACTAATACTAACTAAGACTAACTTTAGAACACTACAACACTAAACAATTCTATTACAAGTTATTAAAATTCTACCTAATATCTACTTCTAGTCAATGCAGCCTCTATTCTACTTTTACTCTTAGTTAAAACAGTCTTTATTCTGCTTCTACTCCTAGTCTATGCAGCTTTGATCCTACTTCTACTTTTAGTCTATATAGCCTCTATCCTACCTCTACTATACCTTGTAGTACCCTGTAACTATTTACTACCGTAGTTATTGTAAAAGTCTTTAATATAGATATATTTAAAGAAAGAACTAACCGATTTTCTACCTTGTATTAAGCCCTTTTTAGATAGACTTAATTAATCTTGCTTTGCCTATAGACTTTTTTTAACTAAACGCAGAGGTATTCTAGTTTATGCTAGTAAATAAGTATAGTTAAGGTAGAAGTTAAGTATATTACGTAGAGTACTTTACTTCTACCTAGCTTCTACCTACGCTAACCTGTTGCTAAGAGGGTTAGGGTTAAGTGAAGTCTATATACGGTAGAAGTAGAGTTTAAGTAGAGTTTATATAAGACTTAATATACTTAAGGTACATTACATAATATAAAAATCTAACCTATCTAAGAGATTTCAGAGATCTAGGCAGTTACTACTACTAAGATTAAATAGATTCTATTTAAGTAGGCATCTATCTGCCCTCTTCTAAGCGTTATTATATATAAGAATAATATTAGGTACTCTTAAGTACCTCTTTATGTACTCTCTATTCTACCTAATATTTAATACTAGTTAATACAGCCTCTATTCTACCTTAACTACTATTTTATACAGCCTTTACTCTACTTCTACTACTAGTATATGTAGCTTCTATTCTACTTCTACTATACTCTTTAGTACCCTATACTTATTTACTTACATATTCTACTTACTAGCTTGTTAAAGATTATAGTGTAGTATTCTAAACTATTATAAGTATTTATATTTTAAGAGAGTTTGTTATTTACTCTTCTAGTCTCTGCTAAGTTGTTCTATTTTTAGCTAGTCTAGAGTTTTCTGCAGCATTTGTTTCTACTAAAGAAGATAGACTTTAGATATAAGTAGTAGTAAAGATGTTCTTAATTATATATTTAGATAGTACTAGTGTACTTAAGAGTTAAATGCTTGTAAACTAACTTATATATTAGCTCTATTACCTAGTCTGTATTCTAATAGCATGTAAAAAAGAGTAATCTATGTAATAGGATTTTTTCTAGAGTAGTAGCACGCTATTAAGCAGTTAAAGGTAAAGAATAATATTACAGGTTAGAAATAAACAGACTACTACTTAAGAAGTAGAGAAATATACTTGTGTTACATAGTAACACTATTCTTGCTATTTAAATAGGCTATAAAGCATATACAGGAAGAACCTAATAACAGTAGACTTAATAGATTTATTACAAATAATAGTTTCAATACTAGTTCTTGCCTTTAATCTAGAGGTTATATTTTAGGTACTTTATAAACCTATTGTTGTAAGATCTATTTTACTTATACTCTTAAAGTATAAGCCTATCCCTAATCTAAGAAAAAAAAGTAAAGTCTAATCTAGTAGAAAGTGTCTAACCTACTAAGTATGTAGTATTGTGTTAAATAATAGAATACTACATCTCTTTAGAAGAATCTATTTAATAAGACAATATAATTGTAGAGTTAATAAAAACTTTATAGTAGAAAAAGCTTAGTAAAATAGAACTAAGACTTTATTGTTTAGTAAAGTATCTAGTTAGCAGTACTTAGTACTAACGTACCGCACTTATAGAATGTAAATATTTACTTAGTCCTTTTAAGAGCATAGGATAATCATAAAACAGAATTATATAGGCTATATACTAGCAGGATATACTAGGAATTTATAATTACGTATATTATTAAGTATAATAGAAAACGTTGTGTAAGGAAACAGACTTAGTAGTATAGAAGTAGTTATAAGTTATTATTAAAGAGCTGTACGCGTAGCGCTTAGCCTAGCTAGCTAGTTAAAGAACTCTAGGTGCTTAGTACAGTACCTAAGTTCTATAGTTAGTTTAGTGTTAAGAGAACTCCTCTGTAGTATAATACTATAACAATGTAAAGAAGTATTATATAGACATATTATAAATATTAGGCATAGGTAGTTTAATGCTAGACTAGATAGGTAGAATGTATTGTAGAAAGCTATTTAGTATGTTGTTATTACTAAGTTAGTGTCTTCTTGCTTTATAATCTTGCGCTAACCTATAGCCTAATGCCTAACCCTAAGACGACGTCCCGCAAGCATCTCGCTGGTGGCGTGTACCAACGGTGATGCAGTGGTTGTATGCAAACTTCTGGCCAAGATGATATAAAGGGCAGCCATGGCCTTCAACGTTTGACGCAGTAGGATTGCAATCAAACTTCTTCGTGAATGCTTCGTTTTCGAGTTCGTCCCCAACGTGTGTCCAGCATCGCCAAAAATCATGTGGGTTGTCAGCTTTAGGGTAGTGACACTCGCAGTAATCTACTTTAGAGCACGTAGAGGCTGCTACAGAAGCAATAACTGTAGCTGCTACAACAATAAATCTATGCAGAAGTTAGTTTACAATTGCCTAGTGTTTGTTTTGCTTACTTCTTTAACATAGTGTTAGTTTAGACGGTCCTCTTTTATACTCTCAAACTGGTTTCTTTTGGAGTGCTTCGCGTTGGATCTTTACTAAGTTAGACTCTTGTTTAAAATTGTTGGAGAGGCAATAGTGAAAGTGCTCTAGAATGGCAATAAACCATTATAGTAGTGTCTTACTTGAGCGTAGAGGGTAGGAAAGGAATAAAATCTAGTTTCTAGGTGTACAGCACAAACTTAGGAGGTAGGTGCTAGGTAGGAGAAAATGAATTAAATAGCAAACAACGTCTGTCTTTATGCTGTACTTATAGTGCTGTAAGGGTCTAGTCCTATTCCTAGCATATATGCTAGAGTTCTAGCGATTTGCTAGCGCTTCGTGCTAATTGCAGGCAGTGGAACTACTCTAAGTGTCTTCTCAAGCTAAAGAACTTTACCTAGGGCCGAGGCGTAGCCTACAACAATGTACGGAGTACTAGAGGCTAATTAGTCTAATAAGTGGGCCTACCGTAGGAATTTAATTATTTCGCCGAACGCTAGTAGGGGGCAGCACAGCCTAGATAACTCTAGATAGATATAAAGCTAATTAAGGCAAGTTGTATTAAAAGAAGGAGCGATTAATTAGCAAAGCTTAGTATTAATCTAGAGGCGTCTATTTGTTGTATCTTTGCTGCACAACAACTCTGCTTCAGTCCTACTGTGCCGCCCCCTACTAGCGCTCGGCGAAATGATTAAATTTATACAGTACTAGGCCCTACATGCTATTACACACGCCTGTAGTAATTTTAGTCCTAATAGACCTACAACAGGGGTGCCTAAACAGACTAGAATACAAGTTTACTACACCTAGGGGTTTTCTATTTTAAAATATTAGTAGATGCTTAGTGCAAGTAGGCTTGTATTCTAGTCTGTTTACGCACACTCCTTGTAGTAAGCAACTACAACTCGCCTACTACGCTAAATAGGCTAGCACAAGATATTAGAGCTGCTAACATTGTTGCGTAGTTTATACTTAAGGTTGCTACTATGCCTATTGTACACCTAGGACAGGCTCTCTTAGCTATATTTTAAACATATCTTACTTGTACTCTTACCTCTTCTAACTCTACACTAGCCTCGTCGTGCTGTGCTACAACGCAGGGTTTTTCCCTTGTAGAACAAATTAGGCTTATTAATCTGTGCAGAAACTTTAAAAGAGTGTAGACCGTTCGGCTTATGCCCTAAGGATTTGATAATTAGAAAGACGGCTTAGAAACGCTCTACTAGTCCGTTTATAGTTACTAGTGTCTGCTTCTCTTAGGAGCTAGAAGCAGATAGCGGATTAAAGTAGCTAACCTAGCTCTGCAAAGCCTTTGCGAATTATTTAAATATACATACTTTAGTAGTTAGCCTAAGCAGTGTAGGTAGGCCTAGCATAACCTAAGTGTTCTAAAATTGCGCTATTAACTATATTACACCGAATTCCCTGTATCTTTGTATATAATATAGTGCCTCTTGTCTTTAGAAGCATCTACTATAGTATGCAACTATATCCTTATGCTAAAGTACTAGGTAATTAATTTAATTCACCCGAAAATTATAGCCGAGTACCCCTGTTAAGCGTCTCCACTTACTATGGTACACTACTTATGCCTAATACCAAATAGAAGAAGATGCAGCGGAAACGTGAATAGGAAAATTCTTAGCCTAGGTTTTCTCCTCTCTTCCTCTTGTTAGCTATACTCTTAATAGGCACCTTCGCCTCTTTGCCGCTGCTATTAGTCCTTTTGTTCTAGCTATTGTTAATTTTACTTAGCTATGTATTTACGAACCTATGCTCTCAGGTGTGCTGTTAGGAGCAATTCCCTTCCTAACTTCAGCACGAGATAACATAAACGTTGTAAGGCCCGCTCTACTAAAGGTTGGTCTACTAAAGTCTTATCTGCTAATTGGCAACTGCACTGGTGTTAGGGGCATTAGCCTACAATGTAGCAGCTAAGAATCTGTGTACAGCAAGACATCTTCTACATTAGTAGTGGCTATGTCAACTCAGGCATCTAGGGCCAGCAGATGTGGAGCGACCAACTTTATATTAAGAAGCTAACGCCTGCTAAAAAGGTTAACAAGACTTACCTGATATTCTTCGTCTCTGCGGGTGTTAATATAGGTGCAGAGTGGCTTAATACTCTAGATAACTAGAAGGGATAGGCGTCTTACTAGGGCTACCAGGTCTACATTGTTGATATCGCTGCTAACAGCTAGAGTGCTAAGCAACTTCTCTCTAAATACCCTCTAGGCATTGGCTCCACAGACAGTATTAATAAGCAGGGCTTCACAGCTCCTAAAGACTTTAACTAGTACCTACAGGCCAACGTACATACACAATAGCCCAGCAATGGATTTTATAGAGATCCTATTTTTAACGCCTTTACTGCTGCTAACGTTCCTGTCTCTTTGTCTAACGTGAACGTAGAGAACACTATGCGCAAACCTAGATGTGAGCTTCCTATCATAATTGGCCAGTTATACACAGTCTGCCACCTGCTGCGTGCTAACATCAATATTAAGCCCAGCAACATCTCTTTTACTTCATTGATTGGAAACGCTACTAATGCTGAAGTTGGTTGTACTGCTGCTCGGCCTTGCGGTCTCACATACACACCGCTGCAATTCAACTCACTAGTTACAAACTGCTTAGCCATTACTACTACTAAAGTTGGACTAGACTACCTAGCTAAGCGCTCCTGCATTCTGCAGACTGGCACTATCTACAAGCTTAGCTAGCTTAGCAAGGTGCCTTATATTATAATTACAGGCGAGGCTAGCCTGCATATTACGTACGACTACTGCTTTGTTAAGTACTGCAAGCAGATGGGCCTTCACAACTACTAGTAGATTAAGCTTGCTAACATTGGTATTAAGGCAATGCACACTTCATGTTCCTAGAGAATAACAACTAGGACATTGCTGCGGTGATCAACTACAGTCTCGCAAATTTAAGCAGAAGCCTAGCTGCTCTAGGTTATCCTAGTCTCCCTATCGCTGTGAAATAATAGAAATTACTTTTAATAGCTGCTAATATGTCTACTATTAAGTATGTGGTTTAGAGACTGTTTAGATAGCAGAACCTGTATAGCATTGCTTTAGCTGCATGTCACTTTTAAATCAAGCATTAGGAAACTGTGTCTGCTCTAGGTCAATGCCTACAAATTACGTCTACCTAGCTCTTAACTTTGATCTTTCCTTTCCTCCCTTAAGTGATACACCAGCCCTTGTTGCGACAGCTGCTAACAAGTTGCGCGTTCATAGCTACTTTGCTGTCAACCTTGCAAGATAGCGTTGCTAGGATTAGGCTTTTCTACAGGCGTTCGCTCTCATTATATCTAGACTGTAGGTGTGTCACTGTTAGGAAGATACAGAAGAGCCCTATTACTGTTAAAAGAAGAGCGATCTACAGCCTTCTAAATGCAGATGCAAGTTAAAGAGTACCGCGTAAGTCCTAGCACTAATTAGAAAGCGCCTGCTAGTCCTTGCATGCAAATTATTGTTGTTATAAATTTTCTTTCTTCCTTTATTACCTTCTCTGCACTCTGCAGACTTATGTTATTTTTCTTGAAATTGCTTTTTAGATACAGCTGACGCAAGTGCATAGAGAGTGTCTGCTTATTTAATAGATAGTACTTGTTGCACTAACAATCCTACAGAAGCCTATTAAGACAAACAACGTTAAAGAGGCTATACCTAAAGTTAAAGTAGCTCTTAGAAGTTTTAGACTACTGTAGTTACTGCAGAGAGTAGAGTGTAGGATTTGCTTTCTAGAGAGTGTAAGCGCGTAGAAACGCATAGCAGAGCAGCAAGTTGGTACAAGGCGTTGTTTGCGAGGTACTAAACTTAGCGCAGAACTAATCTCAGCCACTAGATAGAAGAGTCTGCTAGAGAGTACAAGGGGGATGCTTAAACAGATTCGAATACAATTTTGCTACACCTAGGGGTTTTATGTTGTATAAAAGATTAGTAGATGCTTAGTACAAGCAAGTTTATATTCTAATCTATTTAGGCACTATGCAGAAATTATTTGTCCTAAAGATTTATTAGACTATCTCTACTGCGCTATTAGTACACGTAATAAGCTCTTCTCTCTATTAGCCTAAAGGGTTACTAACACTGCTACAACATCCTTAGACGTAGAAGCTCTAGGGCGTTTATAATAAGATTGTCTATCTAATATATAGCACCGTCTATAAAGATAAAATAATAGTTATCTTTAAAGGCTGTAGAATAGGATAGAGTTTATAATAAGTTGTTAGGTTATTACAATTACAAAGCAGCTACAATAAGCACATTTTAAAGATATAGCAATAATTAGACTAAATTCTACTTCTACTATACCTTAAATTCTTTATCTCTAACTTTCTGCTACTTTACTACTTGTTAGACGCTGTAGTAAGTTAGTAGCTATGCTTGCTATAGAAACTTTAAAGAATGCAATCTATAATTTGTCTACTAATAGATTAAGGACCTAAGTAGGATTAGCGCTGTAGCAGTTGCCTTCTATGTTAAAATAAAAGCTTAACTTCACTATATAAATTTAACAGCAGATTAGCTATATAAGGCAGATCCTTAATAGAAGCTACTAAGTGTTCTACGTAAGACTATGTAAGATGTAGTCTAGATTGCAAAATAGGGTTATCTTCTATAATCTAGCTTCTAAAGCTAGCTAACTGCTTAAACTACTACTTATATTAGTTTAAGCAATACTTTATTAACTTTGTCTTCTGAGATAGCAGTATAAACGTAGGTTTATACATATATAGTAGTTTCTATATAGAAGTTAAAGCTTTTATTATAGTTTAGCACTTTTAACCCTCTTTCTTATACTTTAAAGCAATAACAACGCTGATTTTATCTAAGGCAGACTAGTACGCAACTGTAACGAGCTACAATAGAATTGTTTAGCGTTGTAGTGTTCTAGAACTATCCTTAGTTTGTATTAGTCTCGCCCTTAGCAAAGGTGCGCAAAACCTGCGCCGCACGCAATCC
>SATY01000897.1:0-15787 GCA_004335155.1 Ascochyta viciae
GCATTCTATCGAATAATACATTATATAGGTCTAACTCCACTAGTTAAGAAGTTATTCTTGGTTTAAGAAAAAGTGGACCCTACCCCATTTACCAGCCTATCTATTACTGTATAGAGTTATAGCATATTTTTATACAAGCTCTAATCTCTTCTTATTATTATCCTTCTAACTATGCAATAGAACACACTGTATATGCAAAAGCAGTTGTCTCTATTTACTTCTATTGCTGTAATTGTTGCTTAGCAATATCTAGAGTAGTTGTGTAATTGTGCATTAAATTTATTCTTAGAGCTGTTCTTGTATCTACAGCCTCTTTTACAGCGCATTATAGACAAGTTAATAAACATTAAGTGCTAACTTAGCAGGTTGCCTAGTAACAAGCGCGTATCTGTTAAGTACCTTAATAGCATCTTTATAGGCTTGCAGTAAAACTACTTCTAGAAGATTAAGCAGGATGTCCTTTTAATCTATGCATACAGCAAGAAGAAGATAGTCTTTAGCAACTACACTGCGTTAGCAGACTTAACTTATAGACAGAGATAGTGTAGTAGCTATAGTATTTCTTAGACTAGATTCTTGCAGCTTACCTTTAAGTAGGTTATTGCTATACTTAAGAGCTGCTTCTTTGTACTTAGCTAGCTGTGCTTAGTACTGCTACACTGTTATACTACTAGTGTTTATACACGCTGCCGCTTGCACTACTGCTAAAGGCAGATATAATAGCTCTCTTAGCAGGTGTATAGCTTCCTACTGCTTAGCGTTTAAGAGCAGCGTTATTAAATAGTTTTGTAGCTATTAAGTTTCACACTTTAGACAAAGTCCGTAAGTGATCGTTCAATTAGGTCTTAGGGATAAGTACAAGAGCAAGGAACTAGGAGGGTAAGTAGTATACGTCTAGGACCTTAGCTACTTAGGTTGCAAGAAAGAGTATAGAATAGACTATCTGTTTCACAAGCAGAGTTAAGATATTCTAATAACAAAGTTAATTAACAAGGTTAAACACAAACTATAAGGGTTGTGTTCCTATATACTATATACTACTGCTATCCTATACTGTCTTATAGTTTCCTATTAAGTCCTATAGAGGGCCTTATAAGAACTGTAAGACTTTTGTTAGAATTATAGATTGTTACATAACTGTTGTTCTATAGTCTTAGCTCTTAACTATGTGTAGGAATTTGTAGGACTGTATATAACTAAGGCTAGGCGTTCCACTAATCTATATTGCGTTATTAGTGATAAACCTCTAACCCTGCAGTCTCTTCTCTAGATTGTAACACTATCCTCCTCCTCTACAATTTATGTCCTTATAAATTAACTAATAGTTTCTAAGAGTACCTAAGCAAGACACACAACTAGAACCTAAATAAACAATATTAGATATCTTACTATAGTTGCCTACAAATACTGCACTAAGAAGAGAAAGCCTTATAAGATATTATTACTGCACAAGAAGTGCAGTAACTACAAATACAATAGTATACAGAAATGTAAACTAGTAGATCTTCTTATCCTAGACTTTACTAAAATTAATAACAAAATGTTGCAGTTAGAACAAATAAAAGATAAGGCTGCTAAAGCAGAAGAGGCAGCAATAGCTACTCTTTAGGCAGCGTACGCAAAGTTAGGTTGTGTGCATAAGTAGAAGAAATTTCTAAAGCGTTGTAAATAATAGTTCTTTAACGCAAGTACATAATTTGTTAAGGATATTAAGCAGCTAGAGCAACAAGAGGTGTTGCTTAATAACATTACTACGCTTAAGAATAGGTTAATGCCTAGGTTGCTTAGTCTTAACTAGGGGACAAATCCTCTACTATTAGATCCTAATGTTAGTGATACTGGCGCAATAGCTGTTAGCAGTTCATAAGGTAAGTTGTAGGTTCCTAGGTGTTTTCTAATTATAGAGATCCTAACTATTTAACTAGGTATTTGTTGCTGTTGCTAATGTTGCAGTGTTGTATTATTTTTTTAACTTCCTACTTATTGTTAATGTTAATCTAGTAGTGGAAGTCCTTCTAGATTAGCGTTCTAGGGTTGGCTAGTTCTAATAGAGATATGTAGAACACTAGGTAAATCTTTGCATCCTTAGGCAGAGCAAGTCTGTAGTTAACTAGGCTTATCTGCTTAGAAATAAAAAATAGTCTAACTTTAACATAATCTAGTTTCTTTGTAGGTCTTTATATTTAAAGGTTTTTTGTAAGGAGATAGACTTTATCCCCCTCTTTTAGCTAAGGTGCTGTTTTTGTTTCTAATTAACATAAGAGATTGCTTGTTCTTAAGCCTTGCTAATGTTTTCTAGCGTTTTCTTGTGTACTTCCTTTAGTTTCTAAACTAAGGAGATTACTAATTCTATTTGTACTAGCGTGTCTAGTGCTCTAGTAAAGAGATTTAGGTGTCTCCTATAATTTAAGAAGAACAGTGTTGCGCCTATTACTTCTAATAACTTGTTGTTATACGCAATCTGTGCTATAGGTAATAGCAAAACCTAGTTGTCTTGCTGCTAGTTGCTATATATTTGTAGAAATGTTTCTATAGTTTAGTTTATTTGTTTAGTCTGTCTGTCTGTCTGCGGATAATAGGCTGTAGACAGCTTCTTCTTAGTACTAATAGCTGCTAAGAGCGTTGTCTAATAGTTTGACGTAAAGAGCTTGTCTCTGTTGCTAATAATTAATTTAGGAATGCTGTAATGCCTAACAACTTAGTCTAGGAATACTTAAGCAAGCTGCTCTGCAGTATAACTATGTTAGAAGAGTATTATTTCTGCAGCTTTTATAAATCTGTCTACTACAATAAAGATTAAGTCATAGCTATATCCTATAACAGGGTCCTTAGAGATAGGTAGCTGTGTAACAAAGTCTATTATAATGTTTATCTAGAGGGCTGTAGGTAGCTCTATTGCCTATGCTTCTCTATATTTAGTGTGTGTGCTATGCTTGTTCTTCTAGCAATCTACACAATCTTTAATATATTTAGTAACCTTGTCCTTTATATTTAGGAACTTATAGTGCCTCTTAATAAGTTCTACTATCCTTGTAATACTAGGGTGTCTGTAAAGCAGGTTATTATAGTAACTAGCTATAATTTCTTTCTGCAATTCTTCTAGTACTTCTAACAAGATGCGTTGTTCTGCTTAAACCTGCATTATGTTGTTAAGCTGCTATAATAGTCCTAATAATCTATTCTTGTTAACTCTAAGTATAGCGTGTTTGTTAATTGTCTTAGTTCCTATAAGGTTGTGTTGTTAACTAAGTGCATTAGCTCTACTATTATCCTTTCCTAGTGTGTACAGGATCTTGAACTTGTATTATCCTAGTAGTTTAGCCTATTAAACCTGTCTCTAATTAAGTACCTTAGTTATAGTAAACTGCACTAGATTCTTATAATCTGTATAGATAGTAAAGTCTAAGCAACTTTCTACATAAACTTGCTAGTGTTCTAGGGCTAATATAATTGCTAAAAGTTCTTTGTTATGCACATTGTAGCGTTCTTTAGGCCCTAAGAACTTGCGTAAGTAGTAGGCAATTAGGTGCTATAAGCTATCCTGTTCTTATGTTGCGCATGCTTCTAATGCTAAATCTAAGGCATTAGTTTTAAGTTAAAGCAGCTTTCTACCCTTAAATATAATTATAGTAGGTGGCTCTACGCATGCTTACTTAAGCAATTAGAAAGCGTCTTCTTGTGCTTATTTCTACTTAAATAGTACGTCCTTCTGCGTAAGTTTAGTAAGCAGTAAGGCCCTAAGGGAGTAATCCTTAATAAAGCGTTAGTTAAAGTTAACAAACCTAAGGAACTCTTAAATATTCTTAATAGTTTTAAGTGTTAGCTAATCCTTTACTACCTGTATCTTTGTTTTACTTATCTTAACTCTGTACCTTTCTACAACATAGCTAAGGAACTCTACTTTGTCCTTATGCTATTTGCACTTCTCTAGCTTTAGCCTAAGGTCTGCTTTTACTAAGCATTCTAACACTTATTGTACATAGATCTTGTGTTCCTCTAGTGTCTTGCTGTACACTAGGATATTGTTAAGGTAAGCTACTACAGTAATGTCTAGGTGTGCTTACAGCACGTTGTTAATAAGAGCCTAACAGACTGCTAGCGCATTAGTTAGCTTAAATAGCATAACTATGTACTTAAAATGTCTATAATAGGTTCTAAACACTATTTTCTATTTTTTACCTTTCTTTATATGTATTAGGTTGTACGCTCTACGTAGGTTAAGTGCAGTAAAGAACTTTGCTCCTAATAGCTAGTCTTATAGTTCTGTTATGTTAGGCAGTAGATACTAATTCTTAATAGTAATGTTATTGCGCTTTTAGTAGTTAACGCAAAGTTGTAGTTTGCTGTCTTTCTTTAGTACAAATAGAATAGGGAATCCTGCTAGGGATTTAGATTTCTTAATAAATCCTTTTGCAAGGTTCTCCTTAATGTAGTCCCTTAGTATCTTAAGTTCTTTCTTAGAAAACTAGTATATAGGCCTAAAGGGTAGTTCTTTCCCTTCCTAAAGCTTAATCTCACAATTCTAAGGTTAGTGCTTAGGTAGCGCTTTTGCGGATAGCTCTTCTTTAAACATCTAGGCGTACTAATAGTACACATCTAGCATAGCAGGAGTTGCACTGTTTTTCTTCTTAATTATTGTAGAAGGGCTTTCTAGGTCTACATAATTAACTGCTCTATCTTAGCGTGTCTAATAGTTTAAAGAGATGTTGTTAATCTCCTTCTTATCTACTAACTCTAGCGTAGGTTGCGTAGGCTAGTATGCAGTTATGCTGCATCTACACTCTTTAAACAAAAGCTAATAATCTTTCTAGTTAATCTGTAGGCTGTGCTTTTGTAACTATAGCAATCCTAATATAACGTTGTAAGTAGCTGTACTTAGAACGTCTAGTAATATTAACTTATAGTGTCCTTGTATCTAGAGGGGTTAGCACTTAACTTTGTGCATTATAACTACTTCTCCTAGCATTAGTTCTCTATTAGCTACTTAGAGCTAATACAAGTGTTCTTTGCACAAAGAGTGTAGTCTAGCTAGCTATACTCTATGTAAGGAAACATAGTTCTCTTATGCTCCTAAGTCTAAGAGTGCTAATAGCTTCTTCCTATTTAACACAATAGGGAGCTTAATAAGGTTATAGGTCCTAATAGAGTTAATAACAAGACTCTAGGTACCCTTGTTTATTCCTCTAAAAAAGACTTATTGTCTGTCCTAAACCCTTTAAATTCTTTTAGATCTTAGTGTTTCCTGCATCTAGGGTTAAGGCATAACTGCTAGTAGTTGTTAAAGCAGTTACTGTTAATTAGTAGCTGCATTTGCGTTGCTGCAGTTAGATTATTATTTCTAGGGAAAATAACGTAGTTGCGTTTGTTAATTAAATAAATGTTATAAAAGTTGTTAGTGCACTTGTACTATTGTACGCAACAGCAGTTGTAGGATAATAGAAAATAGTACACTTCTAACTTGTCTTTATAGTGCGTTGTGCATCTATTATCTCTATATGCTGTCTATAAAAGATTTACATATTTTAGGTTCTAGAAATCTAGAATGTACTATGTGTAAGGGTTAACAGCAGCTAAAGGTAGCTAGCTTGTTATATATTTCTGCGTGCGTTATAATTCCTAATTACACTAGTTTTCTTCCTCCTATTTATTGTTAATTTTATTAATAAGGCGCTAGCAGTCTGTAAGGTCTTCTTTAAGTCCTTTAATAATTGCGTTGAGGCTACGTCTTAGCCTTACGTGCTCTAGTAGTAGTGTTAGCTAGTGTACAAGAGATTAACACATATTGTAATATGCTTTGTTATTTTTATTGCGTTCCTATTGTTGTTAAGTGTAATAGTGTCCCTTGTAGTAGCGTTAATATACTAATCTAGATCTAATCTAAGCTAGAGTTTGTCCTGTTGTATCTAGGAGATTGTCTATCTTGTTTTAATATTCTTGCAATTCCTTATATAGTGTTGCTGTGTGCTTAAGAGGTGCAATATACTCTATATTGTCTTTAGAACTAGACTCTAGGTCTTCTATAAGTTGTCCTACTTCTTTAGTAATTATTTCCTATTTATTACTAGTATCTGTGTCTTTGTAACTACAGGACAGTACGTTAACTTGCTAGAGAACCTTGTTCTTTATACAGCAGTCTCTAGCAAAGTGGCCTATCTTACTATAGTTGTAACAGGTTTTATTATTCCTGTTGCTTAAGTTGTTGCTTTCCTTGCTCTTTTTGTTCTAGTGTCCTAGTAGGCTTAGTCCTCTATTAAGGTTTAAGAGGTCTATAGCTTTAGGTCTGTAGTATCCACTCTGTGTGTTGCTGTAGATGCGTTAACTACTGTTAGACTAGTAGTTGTTACAGTTGCCTTAATTTCCTTAGTTTAGGTTATTGCGCTACTAGTTGCGTAGGGGTAGGCAATTATTAACCTTAGTTACAACGCGCGCTCTAGAGTTATCTCTTAATTCTTTCTAAAGCTTGTATAGCTTAATGTTAATGTTAATTGCTTTATTAACTAGTTTGTCTAAGATGTTGGTACTAGCGCTAGTGCGCATTAGTTCTTCCTTAACCTTAGGCTTAAGGCCTTGCTTAAACATAGTTATTAACGCAGTGTTACCCTACTCTATATTAGCATCAAGTTGTTAAAACTTAGCAGCGTAGTTAGCAGCAGACTAAGTTTATTTAATGCGTTAGATGTTGTAACGTGCAATAGCTAGTTTGTTTAAGACTCTAAAGATTGGCTTAACTAACTTTTTAAACTTATTAAAGTTGTTAAACTAGAACAATACTTTGTTAGGGCATTTATCTAATATAGCCTTCTAGAGGAAAGGCTTAATCTATTTAAAAGCGTTGCTACGCATGTAACTTGTAGCTAGCATAACGCGCTTGTTGTTAGGAATCTTACTTCCTTAAAATTTAAAGAATAAGTTAAACTAGAGGAGCTAGTTGTTAAGCTTATTTTAGTTGCTATTATAGGTGTTAGGCTTAGCAACGTTTATAGTGCTGAATGTTGTAGGGGCATCTATGTTGACGTTGTCTAAGCGAGAGCTGCTAGGAGTAGCATAGGTTCCTAAAGTACTTATCTTAGAGGTGTTTAAAATGTTAAGTTTCACACTTTAGACAAAGTCTGTAAGTAATTGTTTAATTAGGTCTTAGGGATAAGTACAAAAGCAGGGAACTAGGAGGGTAAGTAGTATGCGTCTAGGACCTTAGCTGCTTAGGTTGTAAGGAAGAGTATAGAATAGACTATCTGTTTTATAAGCAGAGTTAAGATATTCTAATAACAAAGTTAATTTACAAGGTTAAACACAAACTATAAGGGTTGTGTTCCTATATACTATATACTACTGCTGTCCTATACTGTTCTATAGTTTCCTATTAAGTCCTATAGGAGGCCTTATAAGAACTATAAGACTTTTGTAGGAATTGTAGGTTGTTACGTAACTGTTGTTCTATAGTCTTAGCTCTTAACTATGTGTAGGAATTTGTGGGACTGCACGTAACTAAGGCTAGGCGTTCTACTAATCCATGTTGCGTTATTAGTGATAAACCTCTAACCCCGCGGTCTCTTCTCTAGATTGTAACAGTAGCATCCTTAGCGCTATGTCTAGCATTAGCTGTTGCAGCGCTGTAACGTTTTATAGAGCTAGCGCCTTAGCTGCATCTCTTTCTATCATTATAAAGATAACAGAACACAGCTTAGAGTATAGTAGGAAGTTAGCTAAGTCTACAGCTTCGCTTGTAGACAATAAGCTACTAGGCTGTACAGTTGTCCCCTTAACGTTATTGTAGATTAGTAAGCACTACCGCGTACTTATCTCTACTACATAGTGTTTTACAACTAGTATTATATCTGCCTAGTTATTATTATAACTAGGAATACTAAGCTTTTGCGCAACGCTTGTATACAACTAGTAGAGGCTGTCTTTATCGCTTACATCTATCTAAAAGACTAAGGTAGTCTTGTTATTTAGTCTTGTTCTGTGTGCTACCTTAAGTGTAAGCTGCAACTTGCCTGTTCTGCCTAGCCTAACTATTGCTAGCGTAGTAGTAGTCTCGTTATTGCTAAAGAGCTTTGCTTTAAGTTTAGTAAGCTATAATCTGTAGCCTACAAAAGACTTATTTTGTAAAAACAGAATAATTAATAGTGCGTAGCTAGCAGTTTCTATCTTAGCCTATAGTCTCTTTTGTACACTCTCCTGCCCTTTACTATACATAACTAGCATTAAGATACTAAGTACTCTAAGTAGGCGGTACACAATGTCTTCTTATTTAGTTATTATATAATTCTTAGCCTACAGCATTCTTTTAGATGTGCTAAACTAGTCTAGAAGACAGTTACATAGTGCTGTAAGTAGGATGCTAGTAATACTATATAGTAGTTAATTAAGTAACACTTTGTTGCTTATGCACTATGCTTTACACAAGAAGAACTTAACTAACACTAGTATAATTAGCTCTTAGAGCGTCTATTCTTACGTAAACTAATTGCTTCTCTAAAAGAATACTTTCTAGCTGCTGCGCTAGGCTACCTCTGTTGCAGAAGACACTAAGACATCTAATAGAAAGACGTAGCATTAGGCTACATTCTAGTACTAGTAGAATATTAAGTTAATTACTTTCAAGCGCTTGTTGTTGTCTTATCTATTAATGCAGTATGTGTTAATCTAGGAGTACTGCAGCTGTAAGGGCACTGCAGGCAGGCAAGAGATAGGATAAAATATATAGTAATATACTCTACAAGTAAGTTGTTTATACAAGTAAGTTGTTTATAATACTAAGACTACACTAAACTTCCACCCTACTATACAATGCCTTAACAACAACATAAATCTAAGCCCTTAAAAGAAGCTGTAATACAGCTTGCGCTCTAGGCAAATAAATAAGATATAATACTTATATTGCAACGCGCTGCAGCTATATATAACGCGCCTTACAACACACTACGTAACTAATACACAGGACAACCTACACAAGCTAATTACACGCTAAAATCAAAAAATATAGATTAGACTAAGGAGAATGTAATTGCTAAGCACATCTTTAAGCTAGATGCCTAAGGATTTGCCCCTTAGCTAGCTGCTGTAGCTAATATAGCCAATTCCTTGCAGAAAGAGCATAATATAGGCTAAGTTAGCCTAAACTAGCTTAGTATGTTTGTTAAGCGCTGCCCTAACCTTAAAGTGTAGTTTAATTATAAGTACAACTATAAGAGAGCTCTCTGTAAGGATCTAGAGATTATACAAGGCTAGTTTAAGCTTATAGCAAATGTTAAAGCTAAGTATAGCATCTAGAATAACAACACTTATAACTTGTAACGAGCTAGTAAGAGGTAACTTAGTTAATTAATTGTATTAAATTAGTGTCTATCTGCTTTGTGTATGTGAAGCCTACTTATATACAAAGGAAATTTAGAGATAACGTAATCTTGCTAAATTAAGTTTGTAGGCAGTTGTAGAGCCGCTTATTTTATAAGTAACAAATATCTAAGCAACTAGCAGTTAGCCCACATGCTCTATTCTGCGCGACACACCCCCTAGATAGTTTAGTATAGATTATCTGCCTTCTAAGCGCCTAGTACATAACCTAAGTAATTGTCTTATAGTTATATTTTTCCTCTAACAACTTCAAGCTTCTAGTTATAACCTAGTTGCTTGTAGACAGTTTTTTCCTCTATTTAGTGTGTGTAAGTGTTGATTTTTAGACAGTAAAAGTAAGAGTAAGTTTCTATAACTAACTGCGTAGCTCTATTATTATGTAACGCCTAATTGTTAAGAGAAATTAAGCGTTACCCTTACTTTTACTAGGCTTAGGGCGTCCTATATAAACTGTTAACTCCTCTAATTTTTAGTTTCTTTAGCTATCTTATTAACTATAACTGTATGTATGCCTAAATTTAGCTCTAATTAAATCCTACACTCCCTAGTTGCTTGCTAGCAATCCTTCTCTTATTCTATTACTCTCTAGTTACTTATTAGCAGCTTTGTTTTGTTCTCCTCTTAGTTGCAGTGGCTCTAGGGCTCTGTTAGTAAGCTTTAGTAGCTGTTGTGACTAGGTAGTGTTTAAATTAAGCTTCCTCTAGTCCTACTGTCTGCTCTTTTAAACCTTTAGCTAATGTAGTATAGAAATAATCTAAGATCTAGCGCTACGCGCGCACTGCTGCTGCTAACACTGCTAACACTACTACGCGTGCCCTTGCTGCTACTGCTGCTCTGCCCCTGCTACTACCTCTACTGCTACTACTACTGCCTTGCGCGCCTAGCGCACTGCGTAGCTACTTCTTCTCCCTACTCTTACCTCCTCCTACGCTAGCTTTAGCTAATCGCATGTTGTCTATTAAGCCTGCAGGCTTATTTAACGCTGCTGCTGTTGCTACTATAGTTGCTACTAGCCTTGCTGCCTATGCTCTTGCTCTTGCCTTGCCCCTGTCTCTGCTACTGCCTAAGCTCCCCCCTGCGTTGTTAGATGCTCTAGAAGAGCTAAAGCGCAGGTTAATTCCCTGCATATACTACATAGACACGCTGCTAGCAAGTAGCTTAGCTGCGCTGTGTATAGAGAACCTAGATGTAGGTTTACACAGTAGACGCTGTAAGCGCTGTACCTCTAGGCACTTTTGCTGCCCCCTGTATATTGCCTAAATAGAGCTATTAGATAGTAGACTAACAGCTTATTAGGCACCTAGCGTTAGAGCTGTTAGGAATAGAGCTAGTAGACACGCTAGTTACGTCTAATAGTGTAATAACTCTAGTAAGTAACTCTATTCTAATAATTAATTACTATTATAGCTAATTAAGTGTGTAGTAGGTTAGTAAGCTGCACATTGCTATCTGCGTAATAAAGGAGATAGTTAATAACAGCTACTATGCCTAGACCTCTCTAGAGCGTAGATAGGTAGCTATTTATTAGGTTTTTAAGCTTTGCAGCTGCTAGGCGTGCGCTTAAAAAAGCTGCTACTAGTAGCTATAGTAGCGTTCTACACCTTAGAGAGAGGGTTGTCCTCCCTATTAGTTTTAATAAAAAAGATCTTCTCTTTCCCTATTAACTAGCTCTTTCTAGTAACTGTTTCTTTGTAATGCATGCTGTATAGGTTAAGGTGTGTTAAAAAGCACTTGTAAGCCTACCTAAGCAGCGCTTTTGTAAGTCTATTAGCTAGCATCTCGCTTGTTTTTAGATATGTTACCTTAATTGTTCCCTTAGTGTACTCTTGTTTTAACTACATATTTTAAATGTCTATATAGCGCAGCTAGGTAGTAAGCTGCTCACTCTCTTTAACAACTAATTAGATTGTTTGTTAACGTACCTCACGGGCGAGTCGGACACACGGGCGAGTCGGACACTTAATTTTACACCAAAAATCACGATTTTTACACCTTAATATCTCAACAACTACCTTATTAAATTGTCTAAAAATTAAAATACTGCGCTGCATCTATATAAGGATAACAACTCTAGAAGCACTAAGCTCAATTATAGATACACACAGAGGTATTTAAAAGTACGCTAAAATAATCCCTGTTTTTTATATTTTACTTAATAACTTCTATTTTAATAGGAGGAACGCTTAGCGCTTCTAGAATCTTTATCTTTATATAGATGCAGCTTAGTATGTCAATTTTTAGACAATTTAATAAGGTGGTTGTTAAGATATTAAGGTATTAAAATCGTGATTTTTGGTGTAAAATTAAGTGTCCGACTCGCCCGTGTGTCCGACTCGCCCGTGGGGTACGTTAGTTGTTACAAAAGATCTCCTATAGCACCTCTAAGTCTAAACGCAGTTCTGTTAGAAATCACTTTAGAGTAATTAACTCCTTAGCTACGTGCTCTAAAGCAAGCAATTTAGCTTCTGTTGTAGAAGTAGTTATAGTTAATTAGCGTGCTGCTTTTTAGATAATTAGACCTCTAAACAACTAGACTATATACCCTTAGGAGGATCTACAACTTTCCTAATTATTAGCAAATAACGCGCTGCTACAGATAAGCAGTTAACTGCTATTATAAGCTCTGTACCTTATGCCTAGATACTTGGTTTTGTAGAGGTACACTAGTACTTAAGCAGCTGCTCTAAAGTGGGCCGCTCCTAGATTAGTCAAATAGTAAGAGAGTTAAGAGGCGGCATGTGCTACATCTAGTTAGATCATAATCGCTATGTAGAGTATAGACCTAACCTACTCTTAGTAAGCTTTAACTTCTTGTTTTGAAGCTTCTCTAGTATGCTTAAGCAGCTCTTCTGCTAGCAACAGTACTAATAGGAAAGATCTATTTCCTACAACATTAAATTTAGCTGCTATTTTCTTAATATAGGCGTTGTAGGCGAGTGTTATAGTTCTAGCAGATCTATCCTATATAATCTAAATCCCTAGGAACTATTCAGCAGCTCTATAATCCTTGATCCAGTACTTGCTTATTAATAAGCTTATCAGCTTCTTAGCAGACGCTTAATTGTTGTTGTAGAAGGCAAGAAGGATATTGTCTACATAGAATAGTAGCACGATTTTCCGCTTAGCGTTAAAGAAGAGGTAAGGCTCCTCTTTTAACACTGTAAGTCTAAGCTCTTAGAGGGTGCTAGAGAGCTCCTTGTACTATAGCAATAGAGAATCCTGTAGCCTATAAAGAGCTTGTAATAGTAGGACTACCCTCTCTAGTTTCTAGAAACTATTAGGCAGCTCGCAGAGCACCTAGGGTTGGTCCTAGCAGCTTGCATTAAGAAAAGCTCCTGCAACGTTATACTGCTAGAGTTCTAGGTCAAATTGGGCTGCTATAGCCACTATAGTGCAGAAAGATTAAGAAGCGAGCGTTGTAGCGTAAGTAGAGACAATTAAATCCTTAGACTATAGGTCTCCTCTAACGCATATTTAGGCTTTGCACTTAAGAAAGAAGCTATTCTAGTTAAACTTGTAAGTAAACACCTATTTAAGTAGCAAGGGCTTTGCTGTAGAGCTTAATCTGTTAATTTCTACCTAGGTGTTCTTCTTAATTAGTGTTATGATCTCCTTTTCGCACGCCTAGCAGAAAAGAGCTCCTAGTAGGTAGTAGGAAAGATCTTTCTACATCTTTAGAAGAGGTAGAAGATTGTTGCAGTGTATCTAACAATTTAGTTGTATAATTCTCTTATTTTGTAAAGTAGCAGCAATAATTACTAAGTGTAATATAAGGTGCTCCTTTCTATTGCTATACTTATCTATCTAATCTAGCAGTAGGGATAGAAGCTATAAGTACTAGTTGTAAGGCTAAATTAAGCTTATTACTGCGTACTAGCTTGCTCTATTGTTAGCTAGTTTGTTATGTTCTCTGTTAGCAATCTAGTAGCTCTGTCTTGTTAGTGGACCCTAGACTCTACGCTAATAAGAGTGCCTACTACTAGCCTTATCCGCTCTTTCTGTTGTTCCCTAAGATAGAGGGGTAACAATCTATAATACAAAGGATAGATTATTAAGATCCTAGTTGCCTACTAGGTTGCTCCTTTCTCTTATAGTTAAGTGCACTTCCTGTAGATGCCTAGTTAGGTCCTCCTCTTAAGGAGCTTCCCTGCTACGTACTAGTTGCTCTAGTTCTAGTGTTTAGTTAGGGGAAAGTAGGCCTGTCTCTTAATTTTGCATTAAACAGATCTCTAGTAGTTAGCTAGCTAAGCTAACTGCGCGTTTAGTCTTTTCTACAAGAGCTTCCTCTGTACTAGACTAGCTATCTAATACTAGAGTTTCTTCCTAAGTGTCACCCCTAAGCTGTTAGTTAGTAGGCAAATCAATCAATAGGTCCTGCTTAGTAATAGGGAGTTTAATTGCTTCTTCTGTATCTATTATCTCTCTAGGTTTATGTAGGAGGTCTACAAATACAGCTAACTTAGCTACTAGGATAGCAGTAGACTTGTTAGTTTTGTTGTAAAAGACCTCTTTGTTAAAGGTCACGTTGCGCGTTGTAATAACCTAGTTAAGTGCAGGGACCTATATCTAGTATATGTTAGATGCTTAGTAACTAACTAAGTAACCAATATAGCCTCTAAGAGCGACTTTGAAGCCTTTCCTATTACGCCTAGCCGCTCTTTCCCTGTTTAATAGATAGGCACGGCATCTATAGGCGTATATCCTACTTTAATTAGATCTTAGATTAGCTGTAAGTGCTCTTACCTGCTCTAGTTTATACTAGCGGAAATAGTAAGTAAACTAGCAATTAAGCTCCTTATTAGGACTCTGTAGCTTGTTTAAGTGTGTTAGACTTATGTTATAGAGCTATGCTGCCGCTACAACAACCTCTAGCTAGAGCTTCTTAGGTAGGTTAGCGCTGCTCCTTATCTTAATAGATTTAGTAATTATTTCCTGCTCTGCTTACTTAGCTACTCTATTTAGTTTGTGTGTGTATAGAGGAACCTACTCTATGTTAATCTCTTGTTTAAGCGCCTAGCGTTTGTACGCAGAGCTCTCTCTCTATAGGAGTATAGCAGTGTTGTTTTCCTAGCTAATTTTGCAGATTTAGAGCTTGTACTAGGTAGCAACCTAGCTTAAAAAGTTTGTAAGCACCTGCAATATTTTAACTTAAGTTTTACCTTGTAAGGTATAAACAAAGAGCTTCCTACTATAGTACTCTTTAATTAAAAGTACCTATAGCTCTCCTCCTCTTCTAAGTAGCATATTAAACAAATCCCACCTAATTCTCTAAAACAGCTTAGCAGGCTTTTTGCGCTTTTGTTAGAAGATTACTTGCTTAGCATAGGTTGTAGCACAGATCTTACAATCCTTCTAGAGCATTCTATTAATAAGCACACCGTATGCTCCTTTTACTAGGGCCTATAGTGCTTTAGGTCCTAGGTGTTCTATACGTGCGTGCTATAGGTGCTCTAGAGAGCTCTTAAGGTATAACTTGTAAGATTGTTTTGTTACTGCGTTTAGGATAGGAGAGTTAAAGTAGCAGGAAAGTAGCTTATATTTAAAGAAAGTAAGGTTGTAAGCACGCTTAAGCGTAGCACACATAATGCTCCTATTTAAATTATTAATATAACTAACACGTAAAGAGCTATCTAGCTCTAGGTACTAAACTCCTTTCTCCTAAAGGCGTGCTTTAGAAATAATATTAACATAGAACCCTTCTACTACTACAACGTTCTAAAGGATTAGGTTCTTAGTATATAGGCCGCGCTTTCTATAAAGAGTGTTCTTAAACAAACAAGCGCCTTGTCTACTAACAAGAAAAGCTTAGGTGCTAGCCTCTACTGTGTTAGTATAGTTAGAGGGTCTAAAGGATCTAGGGATAAGGCGATTAGAGCTGTTAACAAGGTAGGTAGTAGCTCCATTGTCTAGAATAGTACTGTCGGATAGTAGATAAGCGTTAAAATCTATAATGTTATAGACTCTAGGTAACAGTAAGTTAGTAACAGCTATTATTTTAGGGTTAATTAGAGTAGCCTGTACATTGCCTAGAAACTCTGCTTTAACTAGCTAGGTTAATCCTGTAATAGCTAAAGGAGCGGCTGCCGTCCACTTGGCTTGCTTAATTGCCTTACAGACTTCAGAGTACTTATTGCTGTTAAGCTAATTAAGTACCTCTTGTTAATAGGTTTAGCTTATCCTAACAGGTAGTGAGGAGCTCTCTTTGACAGCTGTTTGTAGGTAACAGCATTTAGTTGCCTTCTACTTATGCATAATGTTAACCCTCTTGCAAGAGCAGAGATAACTATTAGAGCTTCTAGTGTTGCTAGAGGAAGAGCTTTTGTTATTCAAATCTAATTAATTTCTAAAAGTGGCGAATACTCTAGGATTGTCCTTGCCTAACCTAATAGTGTGCTTATGCATTAAACTACTAAACACCCTGCTTACT
>SATY01000898.1:0-15787 GCA_004335155.1 Ascochyta viciae
TATTAGAGTCTCTAAGAACAGATAGACTACTAATAAGCTTAGACTCTAGTAGTTAGAGCACTTTAATGCCTATACTAAGAAGCGCACTTAAGGAGGGCAGTAGCTGCTCTTTATTAACAGCTATAAGAGCTACAACTCCCTTAACTTCTAATAATACTGCAAGAAAGCTAAGATTATTACCTTATATATGCCTCTAGACTTATTGCACTTCTTATAACTACTAGATATAGGTTGTTTTGCCTCTTTAAAAAAGGACTATAGCTGCTAAGCTAAGTAGCTAATACGCAACTATATTATATATATTACTAAAACAGAGTTCTTACTATGCTTTATAGACGCCTACAAGGAGTTATTTACTTCTAGCAATATCTAAGGAGGGTTCTAAGGCGCTAGATTAGTCCCCTTTAACCTAGAATAGGTTATAACAGGCCTTAATGTCTGCTTACATACTCTACTACTACCTACTGTAGAAGATGCTTCCTAGCAGTCCTAAACTCTAAGCAATACCCTATAATTAGATTTGCAATCAACGCTAGTTTAAGAGAGAATTCAAAGGCATGCAAGCAGCTTACTAACTTTAATATTTAAGGCCCTTAAAAAGCTTGCTAAAGGCGCAGCTATAGTAGCGCACAAGCTAGTGTTAGCTTAAAAGGAGAATGCTAGGCTTTAAGCAGCAAATAAGGCTGCTACGCAACATAAATTATATAAAAGAAAGTAGTTAGTTATAGTAAGAAAGGACTATAACAGTAGAGGAAGGCCTTTAGTTAGCTACTCTAAATAAGTTTAGGGCGCATAGTAATAGTAAGAAGGCAAGGAAGCAAGTGCGTGTTAAAGAAGGTAAGGCAGCCTAAAGACGCTATAAAAGGTGCTAAGAAGTAGGGCATAACTTGCGCACGTGTAAGAAGCCTATAGAAGGTGTTACTAAATAATATTATATGCTGTACTACTGTATACATAGTCAATGTAGGCTAATGTAGGCTATAATAGAGTAGAAGTTTAGTGTAGTCTTAGCATTATAAACAACTTACTTGTATAAACAACTTACTTGTAGAGTATATTAAGAGGTAAATATAGTGTTTAGTGGAGTATTTCCTCCCTCTTATAGGTTTGAAATTAAGGGCTACCTTTGTTAGGAATAGTTGTTATAGATTTAAGTTAATCTACAATATTATGCGCTTTAACATTTAGGATTATATCTTACAATGCATTTAATATGAATTATTTAGCTTATTCTATATAGCTATAACAACCCTGCGTATCTAGCTAGAAGTAATAGTTAAGAGTAATAATATTACTAACTTTATTTGCTACGCCTCTGTCTAAACAACAACGCTTATAGGTTTCTACGCTATGTTACCTCTAGAGGCGTAATTACCCTACGCTTTTGTAACACGTATACTAGAGGACGCGTTGCAATAGGTATATGCATATATGCTAAAATTACAAATGTTATAGTTTATTATAAGTGTCTACATACAGATAGTAAGCGAAATTAAAGAGTCTTGTGTAGAGAATAAAGAAGAGTCTAGAGAAGAGGTAGAAAACAAACACTACTTAAAACAAAGGTAGAAAAATAAAGAGCATGTAGCAACGATATCTCTATACAACTAGGTTTTAAATAACAACAATAGCGCTTAATATACAGTAAGAAGAGCTTCTTACAGAAGGTTACTTTAACGCTAGCTATGCGCTATAATACAGGAGTAACACTTATATAAGGAGTTTATTTTAAGACTACTAAAGATAAGTACTAACTTGCTTACTAGAGTAATGATTAAGGCAGTAGCTGTAGGTGCAAAGGACTGCGTTTGTAATTATTAAACAGTCTTAAAAGTGTAGCAATTACAATATAAGAAGGGAAAGAAGTTATTTTTAGATTATGTTGTACAGATGCTAAATAGGAGGAGCAGTAACATAATAGAGCAGGGTAATAAAACTAACGCAACGCAGGCGTCTAATATAGGCCTCTCTTAGGTATTTAGTTTCTAGGCAATCCTTACTTACTCTAAAGCTCTTAAGTTTAAAAGCCTTTTCTTTGCAGCACAGAGAAGTCAAGTTGTAGAAATTATAGAACATATAAGACATTAATAGATTATAGTGGAAATGTACACAGAGTACAAATCTTTAAAAGAGTTAATAAGGCACTAAGCAGCCCTATCTAGTAGCAGGGGCTGCGGTTTTACTTTAGTAGCAAAGGAACAGCTTTTTAGTTCAGTATACAAAAAGGCTAATAGACAAAAGAGTACAAGAGAAGAGTGTCTAGTTAAGTAGAGAGAGTTTAGTTATTAGCTTAATTATAGGAAAAGATAGGCTACGCTTAAAAAGAGATTTAGCATTAGAATATTTACGCTGTTGCTAAGGCAGGACATTTTAAACACTTATATTAAGTGAATATTATCTATAGTTCTATTTACTTAATAGGTAGACATAGTAGAGAGTTGCAACAACAATACAAAAGAAATAGCAAGATAAGTAGAGACCTTGTGCCCTATATGTATAAGAGAGGATGCACTACTACCTATCTTACTCCTAGAGGATATAAGTAAAGGGAAGTTGTAGAATTACAATCTATTACTTACATTTATAGAGCTGCAGTTTACATAAAGAGCAATTAAAATTAAGAAGAATATAACTATATTACTAGAGACTAACTACAGTATACAAAACTAGTTTAATTATTAATATTTTAACACACAGGGTGTAGTTAAATTAATACTATAAGTGAATATTATACAGCTTCTAATGCAGTCTAATTTACAGGATAATAGCAAGAGAATAGAAATAATAGGAGAGGTTAGAGAAACTCTAGATTTCTAATAGTAATTATGTATATAGTTATAATTTGCAACCTGCCTTACAATTTACAACTACAATTTGCAACCTGTCTTGTAATTTACAACTATAATTTGCAACCTGCATTACAATTTAAAACTATAATTTACAACCTGCCCTATAATTTGCAACTATAATTTGTAACCTGCCTTATAATTTGTAACTATAATTTGCAACCTGCCTTACAATTCGCAACTATAATTTGCGACCTGCCTTACAATTCGTAACTACAATTTGCGACCCTAACCTAGTAAATTGTGTAGTAGGGGGGTTGGGGAAACTCTAGGTTTTTCTTTTTTAGATTAGCGTTACTTGTGCACGTACTGGCTTAGCGACGATTTAGGTCCTAAATCTTCAAACCCAATATTTATAGAGCAGCTGCTATTAATCCTAAAAATTTGTTAGTACTAGTGTTAGTAGATTTAGCTAATCTAGATTACCTAGAGGTTCTAGAGGTTCTAGAGGTCTATTTAGATTACTTAACTTGTTTTCTAAGATTTTCTAGTCTTGTTTTGTGTAGTTTTCTTTAATCTTAGATTTAGCTATTTTAGTAAGGGTTATCTTTAGTCTGTCTAATACTATTAATCTAGTAATTGCAACTTAGAGTCTATTACAAGAAATTAGAAGCTAGTAGTATAATCTACCTAGTTAGTAAGAACACTTGTGTTTTAGGGCACCTAATCCCTGCTTATTCTGCTAGTTTCTAGATAATCTGCTAAAGGTTGCATACACTCCTAATCCCTTTTCTTTTAGTTAACTAATTGCTTATTCCTAAAGCATAAGGGAAAACACCTTAGCAACTTTGTCTATAGTTAGATTAGTCTTATTTAGAGCTAAATTCATTGTAATTAATTATTTTATAGATTAGGACTATTTAGGAGCTAACTTTGCTAATACTAAATCTAGAAAGTTAGTAATTACTAGTTGTCTACTAACATCTAGAATAGAGTAAGTCTTAGCCTTTCTATAGAGAATTTGCTATTTATTAAACTACTTATCTAGTGTTATCTAGCCTATTCTAGCTTTCTCTCGGTAAGCTTAATACTATTATCTTAATAGGTTACTTGTGTTATCCTGAGTTAGAGTTGTGAGGTTCTAGTTATAAGCAATAGTACTTGCTTTACACTAGGGATAGATAGTAGAGGAATAGTAATAGGAGTATTTAATAAAAAGAATAATACTTGTCTCCTCTAAGGATAGCGTGCAGCGCAGGTTTTGCGCCCCTTTGCTAAGAGCAAGACTAATACAAACTAAGGATAGTTCTAGAACACTACAATACTAAATAATTCTATTATAGCTTGTTATAGAACCTCCCTCTCTAGCTACTGTCTCTAGCGGCAACCTCCTATAGCCTTAATAAAAACCTTACTCTTTAGAGAGGAAAAAAGCATCTATATTCTAGGTAGGTGTTGCTTTAGTTGTGTGTGCCCTATGTGTAATGTATACATATTGTTGCTACTATACATGCGCTGCATGTTTGTTATAATCTAAGGTAAAAGCATTGCTATGCGCATTGTTGCCTAATTTTTAGCTTAGCAGTCTAGTAGGTAGTAAAACCTTTTCTCTTTACTCTTTCTTAACACTATAATAATAACACCTTTATGTACATTCTTTGTACGCTTCTTGCTCTTACTATAGTTTATTATTCTAATCCTAGGTTTCTTAAGAAGTTCTACCTCTACAGCTAGTAGCTGTATACGTTCTTTAACGCTAATAAGCGTGTAGACTACGTTGCTATAGTAAAGACTTACTTACGCTGCGCATAGAACATTGCAAAAAAGAAGAAGAAGTATAAAAAGCCTAAGCACTGCTGCTATAAGCATTGTATAAAAGGAAATTAAGGTAGTTACACTAAAGTAAGTTAGATAGAAGCACGCTATAGGTACACCTTAGCTAATCTATATAGGTGCCTACTACGCTTAATAGTTGCTTAAATTGCCTTATCTATTTACGCTACTAATACAATGCTGCTGTTCTTACTACTACTATCCCTTATACTAATATAGCTGTAATTAATTAAGGCGTTTAACTTACGCGTTGCTAGTGCTAATTTAACTTAGAGCTGTTTAGCTGCTACTACATTACAGCCTACACTAGTATACCTATAGGTGTTGCTACCTAGGTACTAACAACTTCCCCCTAGTTCCTAGGTCTAATCCTAGTAGAGTAGCGCTGCATTGCTTCTACTCTTAAGTAGCTTATAGAGCATATTGCTTACTTAGTAAGTTTGCACCTTTTGCGTGTCTAAAGCGCATACTAACCTCTTTGCAAGATAGAGGCAGTAGTAGCAATGCTAATAAGGAGAGCATCTAGGAAGAGGAGGTTAAGATTATAGATAAGAGTAATAAGGGTAGTAGTAGTAATAGTAGTAATACTAGTAATACTAGTAAGAGTAGTAATAGTAGTAATAGTAGTAATAGTAGTAATAGTAGTAATAATAGAGACAAGTAGGCTGTTAGTAGTAGTTATAGCACGCGTAGCGCAGGACTAAATTGCACCTAGTACACAGTTTATTTTTAGGTTTTTTCCTTCTTATATAGTAGTAGGCCTAAGGTTAATAGATAGGATTGCTTTCTACATGCAACAAAGGTGCGCTTAAGATGTTTACTTTGTTATTCTTATGCGTAAAGATGTTTAGCCTAATCTAAACTCTTAGATTGCATTATCTATGTTTTTAAAGTCTAATACTAGAGTCTATATGTCTTAGCTTTTATTATAGTCTTTCTAGCAGAGTAAGTACTCTAGTTAGCCTCTCTTTATTTGTTTTCTTAGGATTTTTTCTACTTCCTATACTTCTTTACCTTCTAGGGTCACCTCTAGTAGGTAGGTATTATCTTCTCCTTTAACTCTAGGTTTCTATTATTCTAGCAGCAATATGTAGAAAACGTTGTAAATGCAATACAAAGGTAGGAGGAGTAGGCAGTATACCTGTGTTCTAATTGCTTCCTATACTTAGAACAGGCTAATAAACTTGCTAGAAAGTTTCTTACCTAGTTAGTAGGCTAGGTTAATATTCTTAGTGCTAAGTAACACTAGATTGCTTAGATAGAAGATTTTATTCTTATATTTCCTATTGTAGTACTAGCTTTAGTACCTGTATGCTTTCTCTAAGTGCTCTACAAGCGTTGCTTATGCGTTATGCAGTTGCTTTACTCTTTTAACTACATCTAGTACCTCCCCCTTAGGCCTACTGTCTGCAGGAGGCATAGTAAGTAGTAGGTGTTTGCTATATATAGCATAGAAAGGAGTTGTTTTAGTAGATTTATACACTAAGTCATTATAAGCAAATTATACAGTTAGTAATAGCTTTACCTAGTCTTCTTAGGACTCTAAGATAAACATTTATAGGTACTACTCTAGTGTTTAGTTCTAGTATTTAGTTTGCTTATTAGTTTGCAGATAGAAGGCTGTACTAAGCCTGCACTTTAGCTAAAGATAGTAGCAGATTTTAGTCTAAAATATAGAGGTAAAGATAGCTCTTTTATTTAATATAATACCCTTCTATACCCTATACATAAGTATAACATGCGTAAAGTAGGCTTCTACAAACTGCTTTGCGTCCTATATCTTTAACATAAAGAAATAGATTACTTTCTTAGAGAATTAGCAAACTATTACAAGAATTATATTAAAAGCGCAACCTAAGAAGTCCTTTACTAGAGGTAAGCTAGTAATAAAGTCTAGTATAACTTCTTTAAAGATTTCCTTTAGTGTTAGAAATAGTAACAGTATTCTATGCTTGCTATGCCTTAGAGCTTTGCTCCTTTAGCAGATAGCACAAGTTTTTATATATTCCTAGACGTCTTAACTAAGGGTTAGCTAATAGTAGGTTCTCTTAATAAGCTTAAGCGTTCTACATGCGCTAAAATAGCCTGCTATGCACATGTTATAGTTCTAGAACAGAATTTCTTGCTTAATAGCTAGTTCCTCTAGAACATACATTCTGCTATTAAATCCTAGGACTTTGTATTTATCTAGGCACTATAGCTGCACTTTGCTGCGTATTTAAGTGCTGTCCTTACTTACTAAACTTACAATCTAACTCTAAGTAAAGGCGTCCCTCTATTATAGTTAGCGCAGTGTTTTAGTAAGTAATTAAGACTCTACTATTATAGGTTTACTACTAACTAATACTTTAGCTAGTAAGTGTAGCATGCATAGAGTGCACTCTATAGCACTAGTAGTAGAAACTATTCTAGTTCTGCTAATAGTAGCAACATGCGTCTTACACGCGCTTAATAAGCTTAGCTTACTTATAGATCTGCTTACTCTACTAACTATATCTATTACAAACAATTTGTTCTATAAGGTAGGTAATATCTAGGTTAGTAATAGGTTCTCCTGTTTATAATCTGCCCTTTTAGAGGGGCTATCTGCAGAGTTTACCTTCCCTAGACAGTGTTCTACCTTAAAATTAAAAGCCCCTAGGTATATTGTCTATCTAGCTTGCTGCAGGTTTAGCTTTTATACAGCACGTATACTACGCAGGTTGTTATAGTTACTTAGCACTTATATAGTATGCTGTGTGCCTTTAAAATAATGCCTCTACTACTTAAAGCTGTATACTAAAGCAAGTAGCTTTAGGATATAGACCTTATAGTTTCGCTTAGCAGCTTATAGTTTTTAGGAGGTAAAGGCAACTGGTTGCTATTTTCTATTCTTAAAAAGTTAGGAAAGTATGCTTAATATAGCAAGGGTAGACGTATCTATTTCTACTTAGATAGAGAGTGCTGCATTAAAATAGCACAGAATAGGCGCACTTAAGAAGCAGGTTTTTAGCCCTTTAAATAAGTAGTTTGCAGCTTTATTCTATTAGAAGTCTTAGTTCTTCTTTAACAAATCTGTAAGAGGAGCTGTCTCTCTAGCATATCCTTTAACAAAGCGTTAATAGAAGTTTATAAAACCTAGGAAGAATTATAGCTCCTTAATGTTAGTAGGCTATAGCTATTTAGTAATAGTGCTTACCTAAGCTAGATTAGCGCATACACTACGCGTATTAATAATAAAACCTAGAAAGTGTACTATGTCTAATATGAATATGTATTTCTGCAAGTTAATAAATAGTTCTGCCTTATATAGCAATTAGAGCACTATGCGTACAGCACGCTAGTAGAGTATAATATTGTTACTTCTTATGTATATAAGAATGTTGTTAAGGTAGACTATATAGATATAGTCTAGGTGCTTAATTAAGGCCTTGTTAATGTAGGCCTAGAAGCTTACAAGGGTATTAGTTAGCCTAAATAGCATTACTAGGTACTTGAAATAGCTATATTAGGTCCTAAAAGCAGTCTTCTACTTGTCTTCTGCCTTAATCCTTAGCTAATAATAGGTGTTGCGGAGATCTAGGGTTGTATAGTAATATACGCCTAACAGGCAGTCTAGTGTCTCTCTAATAAGTAGGAGTAGACAACAATCTTAAATAGTAACAGTGTTAAGGCCCTAATAATCTATACAGAGGCAGAGTGCTCTATCCTTCTTAGAAACAAATAGTATAGGTGCTTCTGCAAGGCTTATACTATATTAAATCTATCTATTGCTTAGCGCTTACTCTAAGTATTTGCGTAGCAGCTTTAGTTCGCGTGTAGAAAGGTTGTAGAGCAGTCTATAGAGCAGTTCCTTTCCTTCTATAAGTAGAATTGCGTAATCTAAGAATTTAAAGCTAGGTAGAGTAGCAGCAGCTTCTTTACTAGATACATTAGTATAGTCTGCTAAAGTGTCTAGGATATAAGTCTTCTGCGCTATATGTGCTTTATAAATAAAAGCATTATATTCTAAATTAATGCTAGTAGCTTAGAGGACTCCTAAAAGTAGAGGATTAAAGTTGGATTTATTAAGCTTAGTAATAGTAATAAGCTAAATGTTAGCTTCTGTGTATCTCTAACACTAGGATTGTAATCTACAGTCTAGATAAATATATTCTTATTAGAGGAAGGGATTTTTAAGAAGTAGGAGAACCTCTTCTTTGTTAACTCTATATATAGTAGTGTGCACACAACGCTCTTTACCTATATTATTAGTTAAGTGTACCTACAGCGCGTATACAGTATAAGTGCTTTGCTACTGCGTACTAATCTATCCTAAGTGTAGGAGCTTAGCCTCCTTAATAGGTAGCAGGTCCATTTCTACAGCAGTCTTCTAGCTAATTAAGCTTATATCTGCCTAGGGATTAAGAATAACCTGTAATTATTATTCTAGTGTAGTCTCTTTAGATGCGCTGTATATGCGCTTTATGCCTAGTAAGATATTGTTGGAGCTAAGAGAACTAGAAAGAGTAATTAATAAGTAAATGAGGTAATTAAGTTCCTTGTATTATTATTGTAGTAAAGGATCACATCTATATACCTATAGTATTAGGATTAATCTCTAAGTGTTCTAGAGAGGGAGATTGTACTCTAGGATTAGGTTCTGTGATAATCTGTAATAGCCTATGTGTTCTAATCTAGCACTTATGTAATGTGTAACCTTTACTGCAACAGATGTGTACTAGAGTACACCTTACTGTCCCTAGGTAGCTAGTAAGGCTTAGCCTTTTCCTGTCTAGTTAATTTAGACTAGGATCTAGTTAGGGTTAGAGTTAGAGTTAGAGTTAAAGTTAGAGTTAGAGTTACTACTTCTATAATTATTAGTATAGTAGCTAGTCTTATTGCACTTATAGCAAGTAATAATACGCTTATTATGTAGACCCTTATTAGTAGAAGTACTATTCTCTTGCCTTTACTCTTTGTGCTTTTAGGTTAATTTGTAGCGTGTACTAGAAGTATATATTAGTAATAAACAATATAGGTTACGCTTAAGTATAGAGCCTAACGCTACTAAGTCTTTATATATAGCTAGCACTTAGTAGTAATTAGTAATTGCCCTCTGCAGTTCTAGTCTAAGCTTAGAGAATAAGTGTTAGACTCTCTACTCTTTAGTATAGAGGGTAAGTTAATCCTCTAGAACCTCTAGGTAGGTTGCAAAAGCGTAGACTAATTAATCTTTCTATTATAATGCTTAAGTATACGCTGTAGCTAATTCTAGCGTGTAGTTTATAGGGTTAGAGAGTAGGTCTAGTAAGTACTATTTAAAGTACTCCTAGCTAGGTATCTCTCTCTGCACTATAAACGTGCGCTTAAAGTGCGTGTACTATAACTTCCTTAAGTCTTCTAATAGGTATTGCATTGCTTAGAGGATCCTATCTTTAGTGTTACTAAACTCTTATAGCAATAGTTAGAAGGCTACCTTGTAGAAATAGAAGAATTTGTAATATTCCTTAAGGTTTTTGCCTTTGTATTTAGCTAGGTCTTTAGGTTTAAGTAAGCGCTTTATAGGTTGTAGTACAAGCATTGTAGATGCGCCTTACTTATGCGTTATAGCACTTAAGGTCCTCTTAATAGTCTTTACTGTGCTTAGAGCAGTGTAGTTTCCTATACTTTCTAGTTGCGCAATCTTAGCTTTAAGTAAGTGTAGGTGTTGCAAGGCTTAAAGCTTATTACGTTAGTGTTAGGCAGCTTAGATGCGCTTATTAAGTAATAGAGGTGTACTTATTATAGAGATTAGAATCTCCTTATTAACTAAGGAAATGCTACTAGTGTCTTCCTCCTGCTAGGTTTAGGATAAGAGTAGTTAGGTCTCTCTTATAGGTGCCCTCTAACTGTTTATTTAAGTAGTTAGAGCTATCCCTAGACTATTAGATTAACAAAATATTATTATATAAGGTTCTAGTTATAGGCAATAGTACTTACTTCACACTAGGGATAGATAGTAGAGGGATAGTAATAGGTGTATTTA
This sequence comes from Ascochyta viciae, assembly GCA_004335155.1. NCBI lineage: Eukaryota > Fungi > Ascomycota > Dothideomycetes > Pleosporales > Didymellaceae > Ascochyta > Ascochyta viciae. The sequence goes on from SATY01000898.1 coordinate 10,606, forward strand.
ATAATAAGAATAATACTTAACTCCCCTAAGGATAGCGTGCAGCGCAGGTTTTACGCACCTTTGCTAAGAGCGAGACTAATACAAACTAAGGATAGTTCTAGAACACTACAACACTAAACAATTCTATTGTAGCTTGTTACAAGAGTAAGGTTGTTCTTTAGTAATTAAACAAGTGCTTAACAGGTAACTTTCTTATTGTTAAGCAATTTAGAAGTAATTAAGGCTAAGAGGTTAGGAGATACTGTTTTGTTAATCTAATTGCAAATGTTAGTAAGTTTAGCAACTTTCCTTGTCTATCTAGCTGTTTTACTCTTATATTTCTAGACTTCTTCTAGATACTCTATAATTAGCAGTTTATAGGTTTCTTTTATAGCTTTAAAAGCTAAGTTAGTAACTCCCTCTGTTTAAACTAGTTTCTTTAGATAAGAAGAATAGACTAGCTCTTACTTATCTATTAGATCTACGTTACCTGTATCTAGATTAATTTAATTCTAGATAGCCTTGTTTTAGGCGTAAAACTCTAGCTAAGTGTACTAGTTTAACTAGTCTAATCTAGATTTAAGTAGGATCTGCCTAGTACTAATCTTTTCTTTAGTATCTATAGTAGTAGGTTTAGTAATTTATAGTAAAGAGGTTTAGTATAAGTTTTAACTATATTAACAAAGTCCTTAGCTATACTACGTACGCAGAGAGAATCTTCCTCTATAGTCTATAACGCTAGGCTTATAACTGTAAATGTTAAGAGACTTAAGAGATAAACAATTAATAATTAAGAAAGAGAGATTAAATTCTTCTACTAATCTATTAATTTAACCTAATTATTTATATATCCTTAATCTAACGCTAGTGACTTAGCGCATCTGGATTAAGATCACAAAATTAGTAATCCTAATCAGATAATCACTAATCTAAGCGGTATTTACCGCGACACTATTCGAATCGACTACAGGTGAAAGTTTGCTTAATAGAGAGGTCGTTAACCGGTCACTATTAGCTACTACAGTACAACTGCTCTGTCAACCTTCCGGCTACTTCTCGAAGTATTTACTCACCCTGTGGTCGCAGGGTAGGTTTCTATGGTTTCATACAAGGTACAACGATTTGCACATTTAGCTTCTGGTCCTGTAACACATTAGAGGATACTTCTGATAGGAGTCAACAAAGTCTGCGTCACACCTATAGAGCGTAGCGTTAGCCGGTCAGCGACCCTACTAGTATCAGCCAATACAGCTCTTTAGCGCTGGCCCAAAAGGGGGGGCCGGCCCATTTCAGTAAGCACCGCTACTCGGTTGGTATTCTTACACATTTCTTGTAGATGATGATAAGAAGCATGATTTGTCTGTGTAGGCAGAGCCCGCAAACCGATTTCTGCTGGCTTTGAGGATGTACGGTAGCCGGTCTCGCAGCAACTTACTCAAGTTTCAGAGTGTGCGGTGGTAAGAGGTATTGGAGAACGCATCTTGCTGTCATCCTTCTTCGACCGAAACCAGAGGAGCTGCAGTATCCTTGCGCTGAGCTAGGGGTCGAGTCTCGGCATACTGGTGCTCCGGGCTGCATGTCGTATAGTCGTTAGCGATCGCGGCTTCACCCTTACACGCAGCTGCGCAACGGTTTTACGCAGCGCCACCTTCCGTGTACGGTCCAACGCTAGGTGGCCGCTACAGAACGATCGTTGTGATTGGTCAATCCTCGACCTAATGATGACTGGAATTGGGGGATGCTGCCCGCAGGGGTGAAACCGCAATCGCAAATCACTGTAATGCAAGGAGCCTATTGTTGTTGGCTGTCGGTCTAGAGCGCAGCCACAGCGGCTTGACCCCGCGAGACTTGGTAAGCCAACACCAGACATTGTTCATAGATGCATGCTCCGGCAACGGCCAAGACGTGCATGGTATGGTGACTCGCACCCAGCACACCAATTTTCATCCCGATTGCTTTTTCTAATAGATGGTTTGTGTAGATGACGCCTCCTAACGTATTAATGATAACCAGCGTCTCAAAATTGGTCAGTAAGCCAGAGCACCGGCCAAGATGCCAGAAACGAAACGCAGGAAGAATTGCGAGGCTGCTTAAGGCTACCACCATGATTCCGATTTTGGATGCGATTGAAGCGATCAGCTTGCGCAAATAAGGCACATCTTTTGGTTATCGCGAAGTTGCAAAAGGATCTGGGGTTGATCAGTCGGTCAACGTTAGCTCGAAAACACCAAAGCAAAACACGCCCGCATGAAGGTTCGGGAAATAGCAGCAACTACTCACCTCACAACACAAGCAGGAATCAGTGCGATACATACAGTAGAAAGGTGCAAAAAGTCAGGCCTACCATCGACGCGAGATCTGGTACAGAATTTAGCTAGCGTGGTTGCGAAATGGGAGGTCTCTAATAGCTAGGTTACTGTTGGTAGGGCTTCGCACTAGTGCGTAAAGGAAATAACTAATAACTATAAATGCATTCTGTTCGATGATTGTTGTTCTTGGTTGTGTGACAAGAGAACTACAAAAGAGAGGACTCAGGGGTTCTGGTCTGAGCGCTGCTCGGACGCTGCGATCAGTGCGCTGATCACGTGGCGGAGATATCCACGATACCTGTGATCCGACAGTTACTCAGTTTCTACATCATCATTCTAACGAGCTTATCACCAAACGGCGCGCCAGAATTGATCGCGAGCGTTACAAGGCACACAGTAAAGAGAAATATAAGCCGTAGTTAGCTCTACTGTTGCGGTGAATGCAGTGAAGCAAATGATCATGTGGAGCAGCTCAGCAAAAGGTAATCAGTGTATTGTTGTTGTTGTTTTTTGTTGTAGCTACGACGCGCGCAGCTATATATACCCTCTGTTTACATGACGTATCTCTGATGCCAGCAAGAGCAGAAGGTGCTTATGGAGTGGAAGGAGGAGAGCAGGACAACGCACGTGGCACACGTGACGTGCCCAGCTCACAAACTGTCACATCTACTCTATTCAAAGATGCGCGAGTACGACGTTGACGAGCGTAACACGTAGAATATAGATAAGAAAGAAGTCTTCGTTAACATCGCAACAAGCTCAAAACAGGTCTCTAGTAAGGCAATTTAGGCGTTGAAAGACCGCACGACAGCGATTAGAGATAGCAACAGCAAATAGGTAACGCTTATCACTTGTGTATGCGCTCTTGGAGAGGCACTGCCTGCCTCTCTCATGTACCAAGGCTTAACCGGGATGTTGATGTATAGACCAGGCTAAGAAGGACTATCTTTAGTCATGCCCCAGTCACGGACCCTAGAGACAGGTATCATAGTCTGTTCGTCCAGATAACTACTCCAGAAACCCAACCTCATCTCTAACCTTTTCATCAAGAAAATCACTAACAATAATTCCTCGTTTCGGGAAACGAATAATAACTATCTCTTCCAGCGTATCGTATAACAAGACTAATATTGTATACTCCTAAGAGGTAAGTTACAAACTCCCCAGAAAGGTCACTCTCTAGCTTTTATCCCACAAAAGCAACAGTATCTTCGTTCGCCGCCTTCACTACCGAAGCCCAAACCTTGAGTTCAGCGTCTTAATAGTATAATTAAAGGTTTTAGTAGAGTCTTAGCAGAAGAGTAGCACTTACCTATAAATTACGTTAATATAATTTGAAATCCTGCAATCCATCTTAAAGCGTTGCTGTGATTGTTAAAAGATAATCATTCCGTAATCTACTAAACTCCTATGTATTTACAGTAATCTCTAGCCACTGCTACTCTGTCCATCAAAGATCGGGGCTACGACACCATTACCTGTCCGTAGACGCTCAGCCTGCTCCGCAAAGAAACTCTCTGCTTTTTCCTTTGCTGCTTGGTCGAGAGGTCCATACGTTGTGACGGTGACGTATTCCTCAAGGTCTTCTCCTGCAAGCCTGTTTGCGAGCATCCTCCCGCAATGTGCGTCATGCTCAAACAGCTCTTTTCGGTCCATTGTAATGATAGTGCCATCAAAATGACTCAATGCATTTCGACGCCATACAAAGATGCAGTGGAGCATATGTTGTTTTCCAATCTGCCACACCCTCAATCCAGGTCGAATGCTAGCAAGCATCTCCGCAGCATCCATAGTCATAAGAGTCCCATTATCATGTAAGTCAACTTGGTAAATCCATGATCCATCTTTACCGGGTCCAAGCCGTGAAAGCTCGTCGTTCAAGAGTGGATTTACACAATCCGGTTGAGTGAAGCGGTTCTCGATGTGGTCGTACAAACATCCCTTAGCGAGGGCTTCAGCTTGCGTTTCCCCACATGTTCTAACACAATGATTTGTAAGGAAATCTCTGTCGTGGATCTCTATGTGAGAGGCCAGTCGAAAAACATAGATGGATATATCGATTGCGCCCCAGGCTGCTAGCACAGCCAAGAGAGATATGACCCCTAATCTGAGCAGTGGATTTTTGCTTCTCAATTCCCTGTTGTGAAGCCACCCATGCTCATTCTTCTCGGGGTTCTCGTAAGATTCGAATTGGGAGTCGGGTGTAGATTGATCCGAAAGACAGTTGCCTGGCGGCTCTTCTGTCAAAGGCAAGTGTTCATATCGCCATACGACTTGCCAAAGCCGTTGAGGGAATAGTTTCCTAAACTCAATAAGTACAGAACTTGGCGTCTTCTCTGGCTGAGCGAAAGCATACATGGATACTTTGGAGCGTTGATTCTAAGAAAGAATGGTCCACGTTGATGGGAAGTGGCAGTATGATGACTCTCCAGTCAACAACGGAAATAGTTAGGCGAAGGATTTTGAGCTATAAGAGGCCCTGGAGGGGAAGGACGAGTGAGATTTCCACTTGATTGATATTAGGTACTCCTGAATCGGGGCAACGTAACCGACCAATGACAATGCGACACATCTATACTCATGACAGGAGCTTACGATAGGAAGGATCTCCACATATAGGCGGACCAGGGTTCGTGATCGTGCAAAATGTCTACGTAATCGCGGTAGAACGATCAGATCTCGAAATCAGCACTAGCCGTAGTGCTTACGTGGAACACCGTATCTCTCCGTAGTCCGGCCGCGTGCAAGAGGCCACTCGATTGTGCCGCTTATTTCTGCTACCAAGCAGGGATGGGGGTTTTACTAATTTAGTATTTACTAGTTTTACTAGTAAATACTATTTCTAGTAAGTACTACGTGAAGAATACTAGTAAATAGTAAATACTATTTCACAT
>SATY01000899.1:0-15760 GCA_004335155.1 Ascochyta viciae
TCCTTAGCAGCGTTGTAGGCTAGCTAGATAAACTCTGTATTAAAAGCTTTAACACTCTAGTTGCTCTTCTTTATAGTAATAGTTTAGAGCTTCTACTAAAAATATTCCTTAAACAAAGGGTCTTTGTACTGCTTGTTTAAGAAGTTCTAGAACTAGGTAGTTATACCTATTAGATTACAATCCTTCTATAATAAGCTAACTTGCGCAGTTTGTCCTTCTAGCCTGTTAAACATGTAGGCAACTTCTAAGACAGCTTCTTAGTCCTCTATAGACCTTAGCTTATCTTTTATCTAGGACTTAAACATCCTATAAGCACGTTAGTTACTACTAAACTTGCCTACATTAGGCAGCTTTATAGCTTTGTTTAGCTTGTTGTTGCTTGTCTGTACAAAGGTAGGGGGTGTTGTAGCAAAGTTTAGTAATCTTATAAATACAACATAAGCTTAGACCTAGGCTTTAACTAGCTGTTGTATAGTTTTGCTTATGTCTTCTCTTAGCAGATCCTAGTTAGGGTCTGTAGCTAGGTAGGCCTTATTGTTAGTAATAGCTACTGCAGTCTTAGGTAGAGTTGCCTATAATAGGTAGGTAGTTAGGCGTTCTAGTACATAGGCTAGTAGCTTATCCTACTATTCCTCCAATACTAACAAGGTGGCGATGTTCTAGAGTTTAGTCCCAATGTCTAATTAATTGTTGTTACTAGTGCACAGCTTAATGCTGTATTCACCTAGACGCCTAAAAGCGTTGTTAAACGTCTTGCTTATTGTTCCTTATATTAGTGATTAAATCTAATTGTAAGGAGCTAACCTCTAAGGGAATTTGCTAGTCAAATACAAGATAGATTTAATAGAGAACAACCTCTAGAGTAGAGGTTGTAGAGTTTTTATAATTTTATTTTAGACATTTTAGCTCTGTAACAGGGCTCTAGTCTATGCTAAGAGTGCAAGCTAGAGTACTGCTAAGGCAGTGTACACTAAGGAACCACTACCTAGGCCTAGCCTATTATAAAGTAGTACACAACTAAATCTCTAGAGTAGGCTTAATAACCTTACTATTATTATTAACACTTATACCTAGTAGCGCCTTAGCGTCTTCTCTAGTTGCAAAGGTACTAGAGAAGAGAGCAACTTGCTTATAAGAGAACTTAATGCCTTTGTAGTAAAACTTTGCTAGCAGTATGTTTTCTAGACGCGTAAACTAAGTATTAATAATTTCTACAAGCTCTAATAGTCTTCTATTAGCACTAGGTGTAACATTGTTAAATATCTATTCTAAGTAGTTATACACCTAATTAAAGGCTTAAAAAGCTTTCTATTATATGTTGTACTTGTTATAAAGTTTATCCTTATCTACTAGATACACACTAACAGCTTAGATAGCTCTCTCTACTACTGCCTAGGCATTAGGTTTAAAGCTAGTACTACTACTAAGGCTATACTCTAATAGCGCTGTTATAAGAGCTTCCTCTATTAGCTTAGTCTATTACAGACTTAGTACACGTTAGCTATTAATATTAAGCTTCTTCTTGCAAGGTTTTATTGTCTTCTTAGTAGACTGTAGTGTCTAAGAGCAGTAACTTGTTAGGACACGGCTCTGCCTACTGTGCTAAGCATCCTCCAAAAGGTACGTATAATCACTCTGATAAGTAATCAGTGGCCAGAACAGTACTATATCATCAGCCAGACAGCCTGCCTGACACAACTAAAGTAGCAACAATAAAACAACTAATGCCTAACTCTTAGTTTAATAGGATAGCAGAGGTGCGTTAGTTATAGCAATAGTATTGTAGCAATAGTAAGATAGATGAAACAAGAACTTATAAAGAACATAGACTTACAACTATATAGAAACACTAAAAAAATAGTACTAAAAATAGAGCAATAGAAGTAAATACCTGTCGCAGCTAAAATAGAGGCAAAATATAACCATATTCTACCTGCTAATTCCAGCTGGTATATAAGCGTATATTCTGTGACAATACCCTCTCTTTTCTCCTCCTCCCCCCTAATTCTATAAATAACTGCTAAGCCACTTAGATAGCAACCCTGATATAACTGCAGCACTAAAATGACGCTATCTACTATAAATCGCACACAACATTTACGGACCGTATATTGAAAGTAAACAGGCCCTTAAAATATAGCTGCATGTGGTTGCAGCCCGCCCTAACCCAGAATCGGTGCGCACAAGTACCTAGGTAGGCTCACAGTTGGAAACAATCAAACCAACCCAAATCGGAGCCCGGATTTGGCTGGATTTGCGAGGAAATGGAGTGTTACTCGAATTGGGAGATTTTGAGAGGTGTTGAGAATCGATTTGTTTGATAGATCTGCAATCATTTGGTGTTTTATGTCAAAATCTGGCCATTAAATCAGTAAAATCGTCCCATTTGCACACGTCGTACAACCCATCAATAACGCTATCAGGCGATGCCGTCGCATCAACCTAATCAACGTCACTTATCAAACCTGCTTCCATCCACCGCCGAACGCACTGTAAAGCAGCCAATTGATGGGCTCCAATTTGACGAGGTTGTGTCTGTAATAGACCTCCCAGCTCGCTGGAAAGTTGCTCACATTCGCAGCCAGAGAGAAAATACATTAAACTTCAAAGGCCCCATTACTGATCTCTTGTTCGTATTCCAGATCCGGCTGAAATTCGCAATATAGGCTTTCTGGATCGCTGCTCATCTTGAAGGTATAGGCTGCAGCCTCATCGTCGACGAAAACTTTCGGTACACCATTCGCCGCTGCAGCTTCAACCATGAGTTGTATCTCGCAGGATCGTTCCATGAGTGTATACAGGTAGGCCGCTTCGTCAACGGTATTTCCCACAGTCTGAGATCAATCAGAAGACTACTCTTGTAGAGCGAACGCTAGGATCATGATGTGCTTACCAGGAGTCCGTGGTTTCGCAAAATCATTCCCTTGCCCTTTGATCCTAAAGCAGCCGCCAGGCGCTGACCTTCTTCTTCGCTAAAAACAACACCGCCGAACTCAGTGTAGACTGCCTGTGCATCACCATAGAAATAGGTCACGTCTTGGTTGATCATCTCGAGAGGCCGGGCGAAAGTGCTCCAAGCTTTGCCCGCTTTACCGTGGGTGTGACATGCCGCATTCACATCTGGTCTTGCTTTGTGCACTGCTGAGTGGATCAGAAAGCCTGCCGCATTTGCAGGTCGACTTGTGTTTCCTCCCACTGCTCTGCCATCGTAGTCGACCAGAATCATATCTGAGGCCTGAAGAGTGGCAAAGTGTTTTCCTAGGGGATTGGTCCAGAAGGTATGCGGGTTCTCAGGGTCGCGGACGCTGATGTGACCGCTCATACCCTCGGTAAAGCCTTTGCGAGCAAACACACGGAATGCCCCAGCCATGTGATTGAGTATCCATGCGCGTTCCTTATCGTGCGATGAAAAAAGGGGTATGCCGGGCAGGCAAACGCCCTGCGATATAGCTTGCAACGGTGTTTTTTCTTTGGATGCATCTTCATTTCGTGGCACGAGCTGCTTGATATGAGACGTCGAAGGAGGCTCAACGGCAACGGCTGAAGGGGCCATCGTGGGCATATAATTGATTGTGGAAGCAGTTAGACGATGTATGGTGCAGATTAAGCGAGGGCGTCGATGTTGAGACTTTTAAGTGCCTTTCTATGCCTTTATTACTAATGACATGTCAAGTTTGCCGATAGGGCGTGGTGGTGGCCCGACGGAATCCCAAATTGCTGATAGCGATTGCAATTGCGGGGTGATGTCCTAAGCGCGCCAGTCGCCAGCAATGTGGGGCAAATGCTGACACTTCATATCGGTCCACTTCGTTGTACTTCAGTAACTGTCGCGGTAAATACCGCTTAGATTAGTGATTATCTGATCGGGATTAAGCTAGTCCATGTACTTTCCGCGCACATATAGTTTCCGCGCGCTCCCTCACCAAAATCACCCCTGCACATAGCCGTGCACCTCTAGATGCAGCAGTTATTATATTATAAAATTTATATAGTAGCTTCTTTACCATATAGTAGACATAATTCTAGAGTGTAACTAAATATTATATTACTAAGCTAGAGTAATACTAGTTAAAACTTTTTCTATACTAAAATAGCTACTTGTAACTTTTTAGTTATTTAATAATAGATACATATCTCTATTAGTAAGAGTTATCAACTTTAGTCTTAAAACAGGTCTTAAATGAGAAATTTAAAAAGTACTATTTTAAGTAAGTTCAAGCTTTATAAAGTTTTTGTATACTAAAAATAGTATACTAAAACTTCTAAGCTTAATAACTATCTAATTACAAAGGTTCTATTAGGTAGTTTTTAAAAACAGCTTATTATTATATACTAGAGTAGGTATTAGAGAAAAAAAGTTAAAGTTTATTATTTAACTAAAGACTTATTTTACTATAGTTAAACTAGATAGTTAAATAACTTACTTAGTAAGATGTTTTTATATAAGCCTAAAATATTTTTATTGTTAGTATAATAATACCTATAAGTGTTTAAACTTTTAGACAATCTAATCTACTAGATCTAGAGGTGCACGGCTATATGCAGGGGTTATTTTAGTGAGGGAGTGCGCGGAAACTATATGTGCGCGGAAAGTATATGGGCCAGCTTACTGATTTCGTGATCCGAATCCGGATGCGCTAAGTCACTAGCGTCGGATTGAGGATATATAAACGATCAGGTTAAACCGATAGATTAGTAGAAGAATTTGATCTCTCTTTCTCAATTATTGATCGTTTATCTCTTAAGTCTCTCAACATCCACAGTAACATTGACCGCTGAGATATAGCACACAAAAATGTCAAGTACACAGTAAAGGCGCATATGGTGGACGAGAAAACAAAGTTGTAAATAGTTTTATTTTGACATCTGCATCTACATTGCTGGTGTGCTGGCTCAGACCGTTCCAGGTCAACTACTGATGGTTGGGAACGTGTGCGGAGAGATAGGCAGCATGTTGTAGGATGAGAGACTAGGGCGACCGTGATCTGGCATCGGTACTCTGATGATGTTGGTTCCAGTGTAGTGAGACTGCAAGGTTGCATTGTCAGGGTGGTCAGATCGTGAGTTAGAAAAGAAGACCTACACTCGTTGAACAAATTGTGTGGGTCAGAAGCAAATATTATCGTCCAAATCCATAGGAGATTATGAGGCCAAGAAATCTACGGCAGGGTGGTGTCAGTCTGTGTCGCTTTACCGACGGGATGCGAGCTTGAGGTAGCGATCCACGGAAACAAGATGGGGGACTTACTGAAAGGGACCACAAGACCAAAGAGACCGCTCCTAGTCTGTGGTGTATCGAGATGTCATGCTATGGAATGGCATGTTGTTGAGTAGCTGTTGACCCGAGCCTCACATGTTCAATGTCCAAATCCTGGACTTGTCCCGCTCTTGCTTGCTTGGTAGTCTGGGCCGTAGCGCAAACTAAACAACATACTTACCCTGTATTGCTGTCGAGGGCTGGGCCAAGGCGCAGTCGTAGCAACCATACTCACCCTAGATCATATGTTTTCACGATTGCAGAGCACAGCTTTGAGCACAGAGTAACAAAATATGGACGTACCTCGTACAGAGCGTTCTGGAAGAACGAGTATCGATCTGTATCACCTCCAGCTTCGAGAGCGTTTCCGGCAGCCCGTTGAGTACACTGATCGTCGCCGAGTGGTGTGGCGGCTCCGTACGGGTAGCTGTTCGCACAGCGGCAAATGTTGCTGTTCTGGATGGCAAAAAACTTGAATGGTCCACCACTCTGGAGAGGATCGTTGCAGTATGTCAAGCAGGTCTCTTGTGTCAATGCTGGGTCGGCGAACCCTGCGTCTTGGAACAGAGGGCTACCATCGTCACGAGTTGCGACGGTACATCCGTAGTATGTTCCGCCAATAGGGTCAGTAGTGGCAGGACCACCGGCTGGGAGATTAACCACTGGTGGTGTAACTGGCGGTGTGACCGGTGCGGGGCCGTTCAAGAAGATACTCTCGTATGTGTCGGAACCACCTCGTTGTAGCGGGGCGCCAGAGTTGGTGAAGGTACACTGATCATCGTCCAAGGCGCCGGTGTTATTGAGCTCGTCTCCACAATAGCAGTCTCGACCATATGCGATACCAAAGTAAACGTAGGTCTTCCCTGCCTGGTTGGCACCACCGACACTGCAGAATGTCTGACACACCTCATCGGACATGTTGTCTTGGTTAAAGAGAACATCCCCGCTGAGGACACGATCGACTAGTTCGGGGCCACCTTGAGGAACACATCCCTGGTAAGGACGGGTGATGGGGTTGTCTGTTGTCTGTAATGGTATCTTTTTGACAGTCAGCAGCTGCCCTGGGCAGTAGGTTAGACTGTCTCATGTGTTCAAAGCTGTGTTCTGCAATCATAAAGCGCGAGAGAAACAGAAAACAAAGAAAAACAAGAAAATCATAGAGGGACGTCATCGTGTGAGAATCATCATCTGCTGCAGGGTGCAAAGACGCGTACGCACGACACGACCGTGAAATTGAAAAAAAGGCTGAAATCCCATCCCGTAACGAGTGGTAGAGAGACAGCTGTGTGTCAGAAACCTGTGGGTGAGGCTTTAATTAATACACTGCGGTCGAAGTCTAGCATACTAGGGCTCACATATCGATCACTTCTGTGACTTGTGAGAGAAACCAATCTCTGTGCATACCCATGAGCTTCCTTGCATGAGAGAGATGACGAATGTAACCAGAATGTGTTCTTCCACAACTTATGATCATAAGCGGGGCGACATTCATTGGACTAGTCCTTCCATTCTTTATGACAGTTTATGGATTGTGGGTAAATGAGATGCTCGATAGTTCCATTCGATTTTGCCCCATGGAGTATGGCCATTTTTCAGAGCACCAAACGTTTAGTGCTCTCTACCTCCACCTCTACCTCTACCCCTTAGGTAATTTCTACCCTCTCTGTTACGTAGCAAAGTTTTATACATGTAGGTAGACTTGAGCTGAATTTTACAAATTTAGCATAGTTAAGGCTATAGTGTAGCTTGTTAGTAGGGAAAAGGATACCTGTCACATCCTTTAAATTAAAGTAAAAGAGTATTCTATAGGTAGCAAGAACACCAGAGTTGTGGATAGAAGTAAAAGGTCGTAGCTTTGTATTTTACTAGTCGTGTTTAGTGCTCTAAGGAGTAGACCGTGCCTGTTTAATGTCCTGAAAACTGACTGAACTACATAGGGGCAGCTAGTTCGCGACAGAATAGTACTCTTCCATTCCAATTGTACCTGTTCCGACCTGCTTATGGAAGAGCCATTGATTGTCCAATGTTGGACGTAACAAGAATACATTCCTATGGAGCTCTGCGGCAGTGTAACTATACTACCGTCGCGCGGGTGGCCTTGTCGAGAACAACTATGCTGCAGCCTGGTTGCCATTCGGAGGTGAGTCCGGTATCAGGCGAGCACTTTCCGCTTCGACTACTGACAAATTACACTGTAACAAATTGTGCACTAATCCTCTAAAAGACTTCAAACTTGAGCACGTTCTAGAGAAAAATCTGCTCTCATAGTTCTATCACTCCTCGTAGGACGTTGCCTCCGCAAGCCTTGGTTTGAGATAGACAACAAAGTTCATGTGTTGACTACAAGCTGGATTATGAAGTACAGCCATTTGCGTCCGTGTTCTTCTTCATAGCAAGCATTTGACGCTTGATACAACGGAGAAACCCAAACAAAGATTGAACATAGATTGTAGAACACCGCTCAGAACACGTGTACTGGAAAACTCACTCACCAGTGGTACCGGTACTGCTGGAACGGGTACCGGTAATAGTGCATTTAAGCCAAGTCCAGGCGCTGGATCTGCCTGTCTAATTAGCAATTTATAGTTTCCTCTAATCACCGGCTTTCCTTCTGTTGCCGCGGTTGAAAGGAGAGTAACAGCTGCGACGATACACTGAAGCGTCCACCCCATGGTGAGCGGGAGTGAGCGCTAGAAACTTAGAAATAACGATTTTTTTTTCCTGTATTCTCTTTTTTCTTTGAATGCGCAATCTGGTACTTGTGATGATAAGAATGAATGAGTTCGCGTGATAAAAGGAGGTTGTGACTTCGGTCTCGTGAATGGGGGCGAAGTTCAGAAGATGGGGGTGGATGCGTTCATGGTTATAGCAATGTAGTCTTTGTGTGGAGGCAAGGGAGTCTGTAGCTCAGCTCAATCTTCAAATTTGCCATCCACTATTCCCACATGATCGGGAATGTGGCGTTGATTAGTTAAGGTTTTACAGTCCCAACCCGCCTGCATATCATTCACTTTATTCCGCCCTCCACTGGAAGTCCGAAGCTTGAACTGTCGATATCGCTGAAGCTACATCAAAATTAAGAAGGCTACATGGATCCGTTCAATACAATTTTTCGTGCTCAACGGTCAGCTTCGTTGGCGGGCAATAGTGTTCATCGTGCACAATCACCTGATACTTCAAGAGATTTTTTGCACGCTCCATCGTCAGATATGTTTCCAGTCCCTTTGATCTCTTCAGCGGGGATGTATTCTTAGCTTTGGCGTCCAACCGATATTTTCTGTCTTTAGGATTGCGATGGTGACCTAAGTGCTCGCATATCTCTAAGCAGCTGCTCTACCAAAAGAGCGTGCTTCACCATTCCCCCAGGCTTTCTTGTAGTTTCCTGAAGACTTACATGGCTAAGTCTAGTTTTTTATCTCATTAAACGATGATGGCTACTCTGCTATGCTTCAATAGCTTTCCCCATGATGCCTGTTGCTGGTGGACGTTTCGTCAGCGCACAATGCGGACAAGGGTTGGTTTTGCGGTGCAGCCAACTCAGCAATTCCCCTGCTGGTTTCTAATTCCGCTATGGTTGGAAACTCTGAGGTCGAAGTTTTAATAGCATGCTTTGTGAGATGGTCGACTGAGTCTACCGCTATCAACTCACATGTCGCCTTTGCTGTCGTACGTCGATGCCTGCAAAGCCACCCAATTCCTATCCCGATAGCTATGCCTCCAAAACCCCTACTACGATCCCAGCAACGGCGCCCTTCGAGAGACCTGAGATTTTCAATGTTGATGATGAGATTCTCGTGACACTTGATGATGGCGACGAAGTGAAGCTTGATGATGGCGAGGAAGTGAAGCTTGATGACAGCGACAAAAAGGCACTCGAAATGAATGTTGACATGGAGACCGGACTTGGCCTAGTTGACCATGTTATCTGAATTGACGATAGCCGCGAAGATGCCAAAGACGTCAGAAGATGATTCTTCGTTGATAGTTATGCTCCCACATCGTGAGTCGCGAGCCTGTTGGCAATTGAACTGCTGTGCGGCGTTGCCCGTTCCATCTGCACCTATCGTCGCATTGATGCAAGCGTCATACCAAAAGAAGCAAATCTGCGCAGGCACCGTCTGTTGGTAAAACGACATACTACTCGAGATATCGGTGCCGTTACTGCAATTACACCCATGATCGAGAGTGGACTGAATGATGGTTAAAAAGAAGTTACGGGTTAAGATCAGTCAGCGTACGGTATCGCATGTGTTTCCGTTGTTGGCAGTAGAACGCTGCCCGCCGCAGAGCTCGACACACGTGTTTTGTTGCGTATTGCACCATGCTTCCCGCTCTACACGAGGGACGTTATTGACCGGAACGGCACAGCAGGGGATGGTTGTATCCGACTGTCCTTGCAAGCTTTGACATAATGAGAATAACACAAATACCAACCTGTGGAAGAACTCCGTTGGAAGGCTGGATCGCGTGAGATCAGAGTGTGAGATTTTTCAGAAGGGACACAACTGAAGATAAACGAACGCGAGAGAGGAAAAGCGCCATCATCCGTGTCCCAATGCTAGAGACCAAGAATAATTTCGGGCCCCAAAACCCCTTGGTTGGGCCTTGGTGTCACGGTATTCAAGTTCCGGTGTTTCAATTGGACAGAAGTGTATACAAGCGAGGGAGACCATTATTGCTGATATCTTGGCGCAGGACTGAGTGCATGAAGCCTGATCCGATTGGCCACTCATTGCTTGCCTTACGGTAAGACGAAACTTTCTCAGCCTCTACCACGCCCTACACAAGGCTCTGTAGTCAGATACGGGGCAAATCCAAGTCAGTCTAATGGCATCCATGACAATTGTAGTGTTCCTTTGAAACGTCATACAACGACACGTTTAAATATGAGAGGACATTACTGAGCAAGTTTTAAAGATATAGCTCAATGCTATTGCGATGATCACACTGCCCTAAACTCATATCCATGGTACCTCAGAGTTCTTCTGCCTTCACTAAAATATAAATCAGGTTATCTGAAGTCAAACCGCACAGTCAACCTCTAATCGTCCTAGCACACGCACGACCGATTTGCGTACCAACTTCCACCGCTCCTTCTCTGTTCGCTTCATCATCCCTTGATTCCCAAAGCCTAGACGTACTTGACAGTGACCTGCGAGCCACTGTTGATAGTAACGTCAGTTTAGACAGTGCTGCCCTGCTTAAGATCAACGATGGTAGCGCTGCTGAGGCCTTCTGTTCCACCAGTACTGAGGGCAGCACTGGCCTGGCTGAAGACAACAGTACCAAAGTTGCTGAGAGCAACCAGGCTGCCGTTCGACTCGAAATCTTCAACAATCCACTCAGCGTTCTGGCGGCACGATACAGAGCCGCTGGGTGCGCTGAGAGTCTGGCTGACACTCTTGCCAGTGCTGACGTTGGTCAACTTGACGGTACCCTTGGTGGTCGAGGTAGCTGTAATATCGACCTGAATAACATTGCCAGCGCTAACGGCAAAGTTGCTATAGTCGTAGGCGTAATCAGGGTGCCACTCGTACCAGGCGTCGTAGGACACTGCACCAGAGCTGGTCACAGTGAAGTCAATACCTGCCTGGAGGAGACCACTGGCGCAAGAGTCACCATCAATGCCTACCCAGGCAGAAGATGACTCAGTACCGGCAGAGCCCACGTGCTTGGGGGTCGGGACGGTGAAACGGCCAGTGGCGGATTTGAAGTAACCAGAAGATGGTTGTTCGAGGACGGCGCCAGACCAATTGGACGAGTATTCGACATGAGCAGTGCTGTTTTCAAGGCCCTCGACGAATTTTGCGTTTTCCTTGAAGTTGCTGCCAATCTTGACAAGCGGCTGGGTTCTGTGGCGGCGAGTGCCATCGGCACGAGACTGAACGCGTTGGGCGAGCGTAGAGGGACGGGCCAAAGCGGAACCAGCAATCGCAGCGATGACAAAAGCGATGGAAAACTTCATGTTGTTTGATGGTAAGGACTTGATGGTCTTGAGTAAAAAGCGAAGGAAGTGGAGTAAATGTTGAACGGTTGCGTTGCCTGAAGTGCAAAACACTCAATGCAGATTCCTCTACCCTTTATACTTCGCACTCTCAAGTTTTCTGCGACATATGTTTTCACCCCACCAATGCATGTGATGGCGCAATGGCTCGGAGTCGATCCTTAATGATACCTTCCTAATCTCTACTGATCAATGCGCTCCTACCGAGCTGAAGTTGATACACTGCGTAGTCCAAAGCACGGCGCATTAGATCAGTTGGGCAAAGTCTCATAGACTTGATGGTTTGATTGGCTGCAGCCTTGCTTTTTGATAGTGGTCGTGCACACTGAATCGTATGCAAGGCCAAACGGCGATGCAGCAGTGGGCTCAGAGCTTACATGGGTCATCAGGACCTCATGTCAGAAGACTTCAAGTTTATGCCGATTATCATGAAACGACTCAAGTCTATTGGCTGTTTTCGGATGAGGTAGTAGTGCCTTCCTTTTCGGGGAGCTAGCCGGATTTTAAACTTCAAATTCCTTCGACAGCTGCACCACTGTCGCAATGGGAGCATGTCAATAGTTGTTCAACGTTGCCATGCTACTGACTCGGTTTCTTATCTGTCCAACTTACGACTATGGTGATATAAACACACTTTGTCTGTATCGGAGAAAGACAACTTGATGCGTACAACACACCTTGACATCCAGCAAGAGCCCAAGATGTCAGGCGGTGATATTAGCAGAATCCGTGGGTCACTGATGGGGACATGATAGGCATGCAAGCATATCAACTGCATGAGAAGCTTGTCGTTGCTTATCAGACAGCCGACACTTGGCAAGGTGTCGCGGTAAATACCGCTTAGATTAGTTATTATCTGATTGGGATTACTGATTTTGTTATCCAAATCCGGATGCGCTAAGTCACTAGCGTCAGATTAAGGATATATAAACAATTAGGTTAAACCAATAGATCTATAGAAGAATTTAATCTCTCTTTCTTAATTATTGATTGTTTATCTCTTAAGTCTCTCAACTTCTATAGTTATGAGCCTGGCGTTATAGACTACAAAGAAAGATTCTCCCTACGTACTTAGTATAGCTAAGGACTTTGTTAATATAATTAAAACTTATACTAAACCTCTTTACTACAAATTACTAAACCTACTACTATAGATACTAAAGAAAAGATTAGTACTAGGCAAATCCTGCTTAAATCTAGATTAGACTAGCTAAACTAGTATACTTAACTAGAGTTTCACGCCTAAGACAAGGCTATCTAGGATTGAATTAATCTAGATGCAGGTAACATAGATCTAATAGATAAGCAGGAGCTAGTCTATCCTTCTTATCTAAAGAAACCAGTTTAAACTAAGAGAGTCACTAACTTAGCTTTTAAAGCTATGAAAGAAACCTACAAACTGCTAGTTATAAAGCATCTAGAAGAAGTCTAGAAATACAAGATTAAAACAGCTAGATAGACAAGGAAAGTAGCTAAGTGTTAAGTTTCACACTTTTAGACAAAGTCCGTAAGTGATTGTTTAATTAGGTCTCAAGGATGAATACAAGAGCAGGGAACTAGAAGGAGTAGTAAGTAGTATGCGTCTAGGACCTTAGCTACTTAGGTGCAAGGAAGAGTATAGAGTAGACTATCTGTTTTACAAGCAAAGTTAAGATATTCTAATAACAAAGTTAATTAACAAGGTTAAACACAAACTATAAGGGTTGTGTTCCTACAAACTATATACTTTAATAATAGTAGTAGTAATGTAGACTAATTAGTGTTGTGCATCCTCTAATTGCACTAAGCACTAATTATACTAATTACTAATTATACTAATTGCGCTAAGCCCTAATTAAGTCACGTGTCCTCTTAGTCTCTTACTAAGTGCTAACACTATAATTATTACTTACTTATATTTATTCTGTTAGCGTAATCACTGTGCTGCAGCTACTATAATTAAGCAAATCCTTTCTGTGTTCTATATATTGTAACACTATCCCCCTTCTATCTTAGCTTAGTCTCTTAAGCTTGTTTATATAACGTGGGGCCCTTCCTTAATTATTAGATAAGTCTTAACAATGCTAAAACATCTAACTATCTTAAGTTTAGCTTGCTGTTATTGTCTATACAAATTTATTAAATCCTTTAAGAAGATTATAGTGTAGAAATGCAAAACCTATATAAAACATAACTATGTATGCAAGATTTACATTTAGTCTAGAAAGTGCAGCAACTGTGTCTATCTAGAGCAACATTGTAACATAAGAGTAACTTAATCTAAGTTTACTAAACTAGTGTCTAAAAAAGAGAAGTTGTGTGTTTGCATAAAAGAGAGTTATAAAGCACAAACTAAAGCGCTCTAGGTATCTAAAAAAGCTATAAAGGACCTGCGTGTAGCTTATACACACAAAGAGTAGTTGCAGCAACAAATAGATTTGTTAGACTATTGTGCTAAAGAGGCTATCGCAGTAGAAAAGCGTAGTATTAAAGAGCAGGAGCAGCTAGAGATAGGGACTATTAAGTTAACTAGTCTGTTTAACAAGTTCTTGTTGTTGCCTAGTACCTAGGGTGCCCTTAAAGATTATCCCTTAGAGTACTAGGAGAGCAACGTAGCTTTGCCTAACTAGTCTCTTTAAATTGCTTTAACATCTGCTAGCAGTTTATAAGGTGCGCTGTTAGTTCCTATATATTTTCTAAGTCTAGGTAACCTAACTATTTAACTAGGTATTTGTTGCTGTTGCTAATGTTGTAATGTTGTACTATTTTTTTAACTTCTCACTTGTTGTTAATATTAACCTAATAGTAGAAGTCCTTCTAGATTAGCGTTCTAGGGTTAGCTAGTTCTAATAGAGATATGTAGAACACTAGATAGATCTTTATATCTTTAAGCAGGGCAAGTCTATAGTTAACTAGGCTTATCTACTTAGAAATAAAAAATAGTTTAACTTTTATATAATCTAGTTTCTTTGTAGGTCTTTGCGTTTAAAGGTTTTTTGTAAGGAGATATACTTTATCCCCCTCTTTTAGTTAAGGTGCTATTTTTTGTTTCTAGTTAACATAAGAGATTGCTTGTTTTTAAGCTGTGCTAATGTTTTCTAGCGTTTTCTTGTGTACTTCCTTTAGTTTCTAAACTAAGGAGATTGCTAATTCTATCTGTACTAGCGTATCTAGTGCTCTAGTAAAGAGGTCTAGGTGTCCTCTATAATTTAGGAAGAATAGCGTTGCGCTAATTGCTTCTAATAACTTGTTGTTGTATGCAATCTGTGCTATAAGTAACAGCAAAACCTAGTTGTTTTATAGCTATTTGCTGTATATTTGTAGAAATGTTTCTATAGTCTAATTTGTTTGTTTAGTCTATCTATCTGTCTGTAGGTAATAGGCTGTAGATAGCTTCTTCTTAGTACTAATAGCTGCTAACAGCGTGGTCTAATAGTTTAACGTAAAGAGCTTGTCTCTATTGCTAATAATTAATTTAGGAATGCTGTGATGCCTAACAACTTAGTTTAAGAATATGCAAGTGAGATGCTCTGCAGTATAACTATGTTAGAAAGGTATTATTTCTGTAGCTTTTGTAAATCTATCTACTACAACAAAGATTAAGTTGTAGCTGTATCCTATAACAAGGTCCTTAGAGGTAGGTAATCATGTAATAAAGTCTATTGTAATATTTGTCTAAGAGGCTGTTAGTAGCTTTATTGCTTGTGCTTTTCTGTATTTAGTGTGTGTGCTGTGCTTGTTCTTCTAACAATCTACACAATCTTTAATGTACTTAGTAACCTTGTTTTTTATGTTTAGGAACTTGTAGTGTCTCTTAATAAGTTCTATTGTTCTTATAATACTAGGGTGTCTGTAAAGCAGGTTATTATAGTAACTAGCTATAATTTCTTTCTATAATTCTTTTAGTACTTCTAACAAGATGCGCTGTTTCTTCTAAACCTGCATTATATTGTTAAGCTGCTGTAATAGTCCTAAGGATCTATCCTTATTAACTCTAAGTATGGCGTGTTTGTTAATTATCTTAGTTCCTGCAAGGTTGTGTTGTTAACTAAGTGCATTAGCTCTACTATTGTCTTTTCCTAGCGTGTACAGGATCTTAAACTTATACTATCCTAGCAGTTTAGCCTATTAAACCTGTCTCTAATTAAGTACCTTAGTTGTAGTGAACTATACTAGATTCTTGTAATCTGTATAGATAGTAAGGTCTAAGCAACTTTCTACGTAAACTCGCTAATGTTCTAAAGCTAATACAATTGCTAAGAGTTCTTTGTTGTGCACATTGTAGCGTTCTTTAGGTCCTGTGAACTTGCGTAAGTAATAAGCAATTAGGTGCTATAAGTGTCGCGGTAAATACTACTCAGATTAGTAATTATCTAATCGGGATTACTAATTTTGTGATCCGAATCCGGATGCGCTTAGTCACTAGCGTCAGATTAAGGATATATAAACAATTAGGTTAAACTAATAGATCTATAGAAGAATTTAATCTCTCTTTCTTAATTATTAATTGTTTATCTCTT